>JAQQAC010012408.1:0-34196 GCA_029783875.1 Phataginus tricuspis | reverse complement strand
GGGGGGGACCTGATGAAGGGGGTAGTTTAATCATCACAATATTGCTCATGTAATTGTAGGTTAATGATACTAAGATAAAATAAATTGTAAAAAAAAAGAACATATAGGCACCAAAAACAAAATGAAAGGAAAACTATTAAAACCACTACAATGGAATCCTACCCACTGCAATCAGACAAAATAAAGAAATAAAAGGCATTCCAATTTGTAAAGAAGTGTAACTGTCACTATTTGTAGCTTAATCAATGCCATATATAGACAACCTTACAGAATCCACAAAAAAATTTCTGAAAAATAACTGAATTTGGCAAAGTTGCAGGACACACTATATTACTCAGAAATTTGTTGCATTATTATATAATAACAATGAAAACGAAGAAAGAGAAATCAGGAAAACAATTCCACTTACAATTGCATCAAATAAAATAAAATATCTAGTAATAAACCTAATCTGTACTCTTAAAACTATAGCACACTAATGAGATAAATTAAAGAAGACATAAATAACTAGAAATGTATCCTGTGCTCATGGATAGGAAGAATTCATATTGTCAAAATCACCATCTGGTCCAAAGCAATTTACAGATTCAATGTAATCCCTATTAGAATACCAATGGCATTTTTCAATGAACTAGAATAAATAATCCTTAAATTCATGTGGAACCAAAAAAGACTCTGAATGGCCAAATAAACCCTGAGAAAGAATAAAGCTGGGGTATCACATTCCCTTTTCTCAAGCTGTGCTACAAAGCTACAGTAATTAAAACAGTATGGTAGTAGCACAGAAAAGACCCATAAATCAGTGGAACAGAACAGAGAGCTCAGAAATAAATCCATCCATATATGGCCAATTCATATATGACAAAGGATCCATGGATATGCAGTGGGAAAAAGACTGTCTCTTTAATAACTGGTATCAGAAAAACTGTACAGTTACATGCAAGAGAATGAAACTGGATTAGTCTAATTCCATACACAAAAGTAAAACAAAGTTGATTAAAGAATTAAATATAATACTTGAAACTATAAAATTCTTAGAATAAAATATAGACCAATATCTCTTGAGCTTCAGCATGAGCAATTTTTTCTGGATATGTCTTCCCAGGCAAGGGAAACAAAAACAAAAATGATCAAATGGGACCACATCACATGAAAAAGTTTCTGTAAAGCAAAGGACACCATAATCAGAACAAAAAGGCTGCATACCATATAGAAGAATATAATCAAAAGTGATTTATTTGATAAAGGTTTAACATACAGAACATTTACAGAACTTATATGAGGCCTTTGTCTACCTTGACTCTAGCCCATTTTTCCAATGGAGTGTATTAAAATAAAACATTTGTTCTTCTTCACAATTGGGTCTTTGCCTTTCAATTCTTTTTTTCAATTGGGACAAGAATTGAGGGAAACAAGCTCCATCCATATTTGGTGCTGTGAGTTGGATTCCTACTCTCAATATTAAGTTGTGCTAAATAAAATCTCCCTGCAGTGTTAACTCTCAAAAGAGAAAT
This sequence comes from Phataginus tricuspis, assembly GCA_029783875.1. NCBI lineage: Eukaryota > Metazoa > Chordata > Mammalia > Pholidota > Manidae > Phataginus > Phataginus tricuspis. Next base: position 32,682 of record JAQQAC010012408.1, on the reverse strand, counting down.
AAAGAACTCATATGACTCAACACCAAAAAATAAATAACTTGACTAACAAATGGGGAGACCTTAAATGGTATTTCTCCAAAGCAGACATACAGATGACCAACAGACATATGAAAAGATACTCCACATCACTAATCATCAGTAAAATGCAAGCATAAACCACAATGAGATATCACCACACCCCAGTTAAAATGACCTCTACCCAAAGATGATAAATAATGTGTTGGCAAGGGTGTGAAGAAAAGATGAACCTCCTACACTGTTCATGGGAATGTTAATTGGTACTACCACTATGGAAAGCAGTATGGATGTTCCTCAAACAACTAAAAATAGAAATACCATATGAACCAGTAAATCCAATTCTAGGAATTAACCCATAGAAAGCAAAATCTCTGATTTTAAAAGATTTCGCTTACATGTGGCATCTAAACCCAAAACTTAACTAAAAATTCAAAACAACAGTAGATTAATAGACACTGAGAAGTGACTGGTGGTTACCATGGAGGAGGGGTTGGTTGAGTTAGTGAGGTGTGTGAAGGGGATGAAGAGGCACAGAAATATTAATCATACTATAAGCTGCTCACAGGGATGGAAGTGAAGCATGGAGAATATAGTCAATTATTCTGTAACATCTTTCTATTTTATAGATCGTAAACAGCACTATTCATGGTAGGGATTTAATAATGTGTGTAACTGTTGAATCGCCGAGTTTTATACTTGAAACTAATATAATATTGTATATCAGCAATACTTCAATAGAAATAAGTCTGCTTCAAAAATGATAATAACCTTGACAGTTCAGATGACATGGATAATTTTCTTAAAAACACAACTAATAAACATTTCCAAAGCAGAAAGAAAAAATTTGAATACTCTGAATCTATATACAACACTGAGTCTACTGTTTAGAATTCCCAAGCCCGGATGGATTCCTTCATTAGTTATTTAGCATATAATCCCTACTCCATTTATGAAATAAACATATACTTGATATGTAGGTGTAACAAGGACAGTTAAGAAAGGAAAAGTATACCCAAGTATATATGAAGAACATAATGCTAAATAATAAACACCCATTCATGGACAATAATGGATTATGGGTGAAAATTAGAACATGGTTGCTCTCTTCCAAGTTGTTACCTTTCAGCTTGTAAGAGATATATTATGGATTTTAAACCATTATCAGATATATTGTTTGACATTGTTTTCTCCTATTTTGTGGAGAAACATTCACATATTTACTCTAGTGATAAGCAACTCAAGAGAGTGTCAGTAGGGGAACTGATTCAAACCTCTGTACCTTCCACATAATGAAGAAAAAAATAGTGTCATAAAAAGTTAACCCTCATATTTTGTTTTCAATTAAACATGTAAATTATGGGAGGTGGGATCAATAATGGGGGTAGAAAATCCTGAACTCATTCCTCTCACAGACATACCAAAATCTACAATTACACACAGAACAACTATCTCTGAGAATGAACTGAATACTAGCAGCACAGATAATATACAATAAAGATTATAAAGAAAAACCCACACTAAGATGGGAAAGAAGGATGGATTATCAGTCTGTTGGGACCCATACTCCTGCAGAAACCCACCGGTAAAAGGGATATCACTGATGTAGAGAAAGGGTGGCTGAGACCTGCATTGGTCTCTGCAGCCCAGAGGACCTGCTCTGGGAAGATAAGCTTCCATAGCACTTGGCTTTGATAACCTACTAGGCTTATGTCCAGTACAACTGGAGGGAAATGGGAAATCGAGACTTCACTCTTAGAGGCCATGCATACAATCTCACTTGCTCTGAGACCCCATGTAGAGGCAACAGTTTGAAAAGTGCCTGGTGTCTAACAAGAAGATCCACTGGCTAACTGTAGGGCATGTGCCAGAGGGGCAGGAATCTATGGAATTTTCCCCAGGGATGGAAACACTGGTGGACATCTTTGTCACTTTCTTTACAACTAAATCTATCAACCATGGCAAGCATCATTTCTGGCACTCTCCATCTACTGTCTTAGAATGGTTAAGTCCACCTTGACATTCCTTTGTGGTTTTGCCAGCCCAACCTTCCCATCTGGACCCTAGCAGCTCCCAGGAGGCTTACTGCCTCATCACTCACAGCAGGCAGACTTGGCCAGAAAAAGAGAACCACAAAAGAATGCTCCACCCCATGGTGAGTTATTCCTCCACATAAGAATCACTGCAACCATTGAAGCTGGGCCTCACAGGCAGTGTCACCAGGGCCCAAACCCACAGACATCCATGGGACTGTGGAAGTTGCCACCAGACAATGAAAACAGGTGTGCCAGTGGACTCTTACCACACCAGAAGTTCCACAGCAATCATGACTCAGCCACAATTGTAGGGTGCATGCAAGCCACACAGGTGTCACTCATTGGGCACATAGCTCAGCTGACCAGAAGAATTTGGGCTTATTTGGTCTACAGGTTACCTTCTATATAAAGATATACCTTCAAGACTGGGAGACATAACTGACCTACTTAATATATAGACGAGCAGAGAGTTAAGCAAAATGTGGAGACATAAAAATGTGTTTACATAAAACAAGAGAAAACCTCAGGAAACAAACTGGAGATAGACAATATACCAGATAAAACGTTCAAAGCAGAGATTTCTGGGAAGATGGTGGCATGAGCATGGTGGAGGGAATCTCCTCCCAAAAGCATATATATTTGTGAAAATACAACAAATACAACTATTCCTAAAAGAGAGACCAGAAGATACAGTACAACAGCCAGACTACAGCTACATCTGCTAAAACTCAGCACCTCACGAAGTAGGTAAGATACAAAGCCATGACCCAGAGGGACCCGAGAACCCCCCCCCCACCAGTGCACCAGCGGAAGAAAAGATTCAGAGCGGGGAGGGAGTGGAAATAAAGGCTGGCTAAATAACCAGACCTGGTGATCTGTGCCAGGAGCACTGACACACATCGTGTGGTGTATCAGAGATTAGAGAAAAGGAAGGGCAGGATCTGAGACGAGTCCACAACCAGGTCCTCTCAGCTGGCTCCCTGGGACAAAAGAAAAGTGCGCACTTTTTTTTAAGTCATAAAGAGACAAGGGCCCAACAGTGTAACATAATCAACCCAGTGCACTTGGCCCAGTGGACTGGGAGTCTTGGGGAATTTAGGATGTCGGTGGCCAGCGGCCAGGCAAAGCAGCCACGTGGAGGCTTCCCACAGAGATCAGCAGCTTGCAATTCATTCCCCCCCAACTGGCCAGAGCCACAAAGGGTCTGGCAGAGCTGCCGCTGCATCGGAAGAGTGGAGGAGTGGCGCCACCCACAGCATCCTCACAGAATCACATCCCGGCTGGCACAGATAAGCAGGAAGGACCCCAGAACTAGGTTCAGAAGGCACCAAGGGGACCAGAACACCCCCAACGAGACTGCAAACCCTGCAGTGCTATAGGCTAAGCACAGGGTGACACTGCACAAAGGCAGCTTAGGGCATTATCCCAGAGACTGCCTCCTAGTGTGCTGGAAAACAGCTCAGGCCCCTGAGAAGCACAAGGAGAAGAACAAGCAGGAAGGGAATTTGTTCTCCTAGCTGACACACATGGCAACTACAAGAGAACACATCTATTGCCATGAAAAGACAGAGGAATATGGTTCAGAGAAAGCTTAGCCAGACCCCAGAGAGGGGGGTGATGGGATGGACATGCACAATCACCCTGAAAAAGAAATCAGAATAAAAGTCATAACCATGCTGATGGATCTACAGAGAAATAAGCAAGAGCTAAGGGAGGAAGTAAGGGAACTGAGGAAAGACAATGCAGAAATGAGACAAGGAATCAACGGGCTTAGCAACAGACTGGATGAGATGCAAGAGACTGTTAATAGAATAGAAATCAGAGAACAGGAATACAGAGAAGCTGAGGCAGAGAGAGATAAAAGGATCTCTAGGAATGAACGAATATTAAGAGAACTGTGTGACAATTCCAAACGGAACAATATTCGCATTATAGAAGTACCAGAAGAGGAAGAGACAGAAAAAGTGATAGAAAATATCTTTGAAGAAAGAACTGCTGAAAATTTCCCCAAACTGGGGAAGGAAATACTCTCTCATACTATGGAAACCCACAGATATCCCAACACAAGGGACCCAAGGAAGACAACACCAAGACACATAATAATTAAAATGGCAAAGATCAAAGATAAGGACAGAGTATTAACAGCATCTGGAGAGAGAAAAGATCACCTACAAAGGAAAACCCATAAGACTATCATCAGACTTCTCAACAGAAACCTTACAGGCCAGAAGAGAATGGTATGATATATTTAACGTAATGAAACAGAAAGCCTTGAACCAAGAATATTGTATCCTGCAAAATGATCATTTAAATTTGTGGGAGGGATTAAACAATTCCCAGACAAGCAAAAGCTGAGGGAGTTTGCCTCCCATAAACCACCTCTACAGGATATCTTAAAGGGATTGCTCTAGATGGAAGCACTCCAAAGACTAAAAATATGTCACCAGAGAAAATAAATTCATACCAAAGAAAGCAGACAATCCTAATACTACTAAAGGCTAAAAGTAAAATTGAGTATCCACAAAAAGAGTCAAAGGAAACGCAAAAGATTACCGATTAAAACACGTAGTATATAAAGAATGGAGGAGGAAGAATAAGAAGGGAGAGAAATAAAGAATCACCAGACAGTGTTTACAATAACTTAACAAGAAAGTTAAATTATATTTTTAGATAGTAAAGAAGCAACCCTTGAACCTTTGGTAACCACGAATCTAAAGCCAGCAATGGCAATAAGTACATATCTATCAATAATCACGCTAAATGTAAATGGACTGAATGCACCAATCAAAAGACACAGAGTAATAGAATGGAAAAAAAAGCAAGACCCATCTATATGCTGCTCACAAGAGACTCGCCTCAAACTGAAGGATAAACACAGACTAAAAGTGAATGGATGGAAAAAGATATTTCATGGAAACAACAAGGAGAAAAAAGCCAGTGTTGCAGAACTTGTATCAGACAAAATAGACTTAAAAATGAAGAAAGTAGCAAGAGATAAGAAGGACATTACATAATGATAAAGGGGTCAGTCCAACAAGAGGATATAAACATTATAAATATATATGTGCAGAACACAGAGGCACCAGAATATATGAAACAAATACTAACAGAATTAAAGGAGGAAATAGAAAGCAATGCATTCGTTTTAGGGGACTTCAACACACCACTCACTCCAAAGGACAGATCAACAAGACAGAAAATAAGTAAAGACACAGAGGAACTGAACAACACACTAGAACAGATGGGCCTAACAGACATCTACAGAACTCTACACCCAAAATCAACAGGATACACATTCTTCTCAAGTGCATATGGAACATTTACCATAATAGACCACATACTAGGCCTCAAAATATAACTCAGTAAATTAACCAAACAACTTCTCATATCACAAAGGTATAAAACTAGAAATAAATTTAGAAATAAATTAAAGAGGCTCACAAATACATAGAGACTTAACAACATTCTCCTAGTTAATCAATGATTTAATGACTAAATCAAAACAGACATCAAAGAATATATGGAGACTAATGACAACAACAACACAAAGCCACAACTTCTGTGGGACGCAGCAAAGGCAGTTCTGCGAGGAAAGTATATTGCAATCCAGGCCTACTTAAAGAAGGAAGAACATTCCCAAATGAATACTCTAAAGACACAATTACTGAAATTGGAAAAAGAAGAACAAATGAGGCAAAAAGTCACCCGAAGGAGGGACATAATAAAGATAAGAGAAGAAAAAAATAAAATTGAGAAGAAGAAAAAAATAAAAAAATCAATGAAACCAAGAGCTGGTTCTTTCAAAAAATAAACAAAATAGATAAATGCCTAGCCAGACTCATTAAGAAAAAAAGAGAGTCTACACACATAAACAGAATCAGAAATGAGAAAGGAAAAATAATGACAGACACCACAGAAATACAAACAATTATAAGAGAATATTATGGGAATCTATATGCTAAAAAGCTGGAAAACCTAGAAGAAATGGAAAAATTCTGAAAAATACAACCTTCAAAGACTGACCAAAGAAGAAACAGAAAAACTAAACAGACCAGTCACTACCAACGAAAATGAATTGTAATAAAAAAAATAACGAAGAATAAAACCTCCAGACCAGATGGTCATCTCTTAATAGTACCACACATATAGAGAAAAAATAACACCCATTCTCCTTAGTTTTCCAAAAAAAATAGAAGAGGAGAGTATACTTCCAAACTCATTCTATGAAGCCAGCATCATTCTAATACCAAAACCGAGCAAAGACCTCACCAAAAAAGAAAATTACAGACCAATATTCCTGATGAACGCAGATTCAAAAATACTCAACAAAATATTATCAAACTGAATTCAAAACTACATCAAGAGAATCATACACCATGATCAAGTGGGATTCATCCGAGGGATGCAAGGATGGTACAACATTTGAAAATCTATTAATATCATCCACCACATTAACAAAAAGAAGAACAAAAACCACAAGATCATCTCCATATATGCTGTAAAACTTTTGACGATATTCAGCATACATTCATTATTAAAAATCTCAACAAAATGGGTATAGAAGGCAAGAACCTCAACATCCTAAAGGCCATATATGACAAACACACAGCTAACATCATACTTAACAGCGAGAAGTTGAAAGCTTTTCATCTAAAATTGGGAACACGACAGAGATGCCCACTCTCTCCACTGTTATTCAACATAGTACTGGAGGTCCAAGCGATGGCAATCAGACAAAACAAAGAAATACAAAGCTTCCAGATTGGTAAAGAAGAAGTCAAATTGTCACTATCTGTAGATGACATGATATTGTACATACAAACCCTAAAGACTCCTCTCGAAAACTGCAAGAAGTAATATCTGAATTCAGCAAAGTTGCAGTATAGAAAAACAAACAGAAATCTGTTGTTTCCCTATACACTAATGATGAATTAACAGAAAGAGAAATCAGAAAAACAATTCCATTCACAATTGCATCAAAAATAATAAAATATCTAGGAATAAACCTAAGGAAGAAAGTGAGAGACCTATACTCTGAAAACTACAAGACACTCCTAAGAGAAATTAAAGAGGACACTAACAAATAGGAATTCAACCCATGCTCTTAGCTAGGAAGAATAAATATTGTCAAAATAGCTATACTACCTAAAGCAATCTACAAATTCAACGCAATCCCTATTAAAATACCAATAACTTTCTTCAATGAGCTGGCGCAAATAATTCTAAAATTCATATGGAACCATAAAACACACCGAATAGTCAAAGCAATCCTGAGAAGGAGGAATAATACTGGGGGAATTACGCTCCCTGACTTCAACCTCTAATACAAAGCCACAGTAATCAAGACAATTTGGTATTGGCACAAAAACAGACCCACAGACCAGTGGAACAGAATAGAAAATCCAAGCATTAACCCAAACATATACAGTCAATTAATATTTGATAAAGAAGCCTTGGATATACAATGGGGAGATAGCCTTTTTAGCAGCTGGTGTTGGAGAAACTCGACAGCTACATGTAAGAGAATGAAACTGGACTACTGTCTAACCCCATACACAAAGGCAAACTCATGGTGGATCAAAGACCTGAATGTAAGTCATTAAACCATAAATCTCTTAGAAAAAACAGCAAAAATCTCTTGGACCTAAACATGAGTGACTTCTTCATGAACCTATCTCCCCGGGCAAGGGAAACAAAAGCAAAAATGAACAAGTGGGACTATATCAAGATGAAAAGCTTCTGTACAGCAAAGAACACCATCAGTAGAGCAAAAAGACATCCTACAGTATGGAAGAATATATTCATAAATGACATGTGCAATAAGGGGTTGACAGCCAAAATATATAAAGAACTCACACACCTCAACAAACAAAAGCAAATAATCCAATTAAGAAACTGGAAGAGAACATGAATAGACACTTCTCCAAAGAAGAAGTTCAAATGGCCAACAGGCACATGAAAAGATGCTCCACATTGCTAATCATCAGAGAAATGCAGATTAAAACCACAATGAGCTATCACCTCACACCAGTGAGGATGGCCAACATCCAAAACACAAACAACAAATGTTGGCGAGGATGTGGAGAAAGGGAACCCTGCTACACTACTGGTGGGAATGCAAATTAGTTCAACCATTGTGGAAAGCAGTATGGAGGTTCCTCAAAAAACTCAAAATAGAAATACCATTTGACCCAGGAATTCCACTCCTAGGAATTTACCCTATGAATGAAGCAGCCCAATTTGAAAAAGACATATGCACCCCTATGTTTATTGCAGCACTATTTGCAATAGCCAAGAAATGGAAGCAACCTAAGTGTCCATCAGTAGATAAATGGATAAAGAAGAAGTGGTACATATAGACAATGGAATATTATTCATCCATAAGAAGAAAACAAATCCTACCATTTGCAACAACATGAATTGAGCTAGAGGGTATTATGCTCAATGAAATAAGCCAAGCCGAAAAAGACAAGTATCAAATTATTTCACTCATATGTGGAGTAAAAGAACAAAGAAAAAAACTGAAGGAACAATACAGCAGCAGACTCACAGAACCCAAGAGGGGACAAATAGTTGCCAGAGGGAAAGGGACTTGGGAATATGGGTGGGAAGGGAGGGATAAGAGGGAAAAAGGGTCATTATGATTAGCAGATGTTATGTTGGGGGGGCATGGGGAGGGCTATACAACTCAGAGAAGACAAGTAGTGATTTTATAGCATCTCGGTACACTGAGACAGTGACTGTAATGGGGTTGGTGGGGGGGACCTGATGAAGGGGGTAGTTTAATAACCATAATATTGGACATGTAATTGTAGATTAATGATACCAAATAAATTATTTAAAATAATAATAATAATAAATTGAAAATATTAAAACAACTAATTGAAATAAAGTTTACTCCATGATTAGAAATGAACTCCAGTGTGAGTGTGTTACTGCCTCCCAGTATTATCCAGTATTAGTGTAAAGCCATTGCTGTTAGGAAAAGGTATTAAAACTAAGCTTTCAGAAAAGGGATAAATGTTAAAAATGACAGTAGATCACACTTTAGAAAGTCTTGCATTATTCATGTTTGAGAGTTACCTTTTAAGTCTTTCATGAAAAAAAAGGAAGGCACAAATGTGTGAAAATACTTGTTTTATTGAAGTTGACAAGCATGGCTGTAATAGGTACGAGAAAACAGCCTGATGAGAAACTTTACTTGATTCTATTGTCAATAAATGGTTTTCAATGAAACAGGAAAAGTAATGGTAAATTATTAGAAAAATGAATTTAAAACAAATCAGTCATTTTAGTTCTGTGTTACTATCTAATATCTGTGCAATTCTATTTTAGTAAGAAAATACTCAAATATTATTTTTGTTAGTGAAGGAAAGATACACCACTAAAAATATGTTTCCAATGCTAAATTCTGTCTCTCTAAAAAAATCTAAAAAAATACTATGTAAAAGAACTATGCAAGGATAACCATTAGTTGAACAGGTATCTTTTCTGGATTATTATTTTTATTTTAAATTCTTGTGGTTAACTTCATTCCCTATCTGAAAATCTAAATCATGCAGCATACTTTCAGACAAAGTTCACAAAGTGCTAAGCAGTTAATATTTACAGAGAATATTTAAAATGAAGTTGAATTTTGAAATGATTTTGCCAAGTGAAATTTTCCTTTTTTAATTCATGAAAAAAGTAGTAAACAAATTTCAGAAATGATTATCAAAGATGGAAGGCATATTGCATTCACCTATTATATCACATAATTTATAGTTTAATGTGCACATAGTTTACAATGTATCTCTGAGAAATAAAAACTCTTTTTTGTACATAAAAAAAAACGCTTCCTAAATCTTATTATCCAATATCCAGTCAGAGACATTTTGAATTTTTTTGCATTTGATTATATTGAATTAAAGATATACAGTGAAATTACTTTGCTTTCAAGTCATTTGGATTATTTCCAGCAAAATACATTTAATAAAAGTTCCAAAATGTAGTGAATTTTCCAGGAATTTTGCATGTTACCTAGGACAAACTTTACGTTTCAAGTAAACTTAGCACATACTATCCTTACAATAGTGGCTACGTATTTTACAGTGGAGTGAACATTCTCATAAGAGGGAACAGGAAGTCTTAGGTTGGAGGTAATTATGAAAGATCAGTAAAATCTGACATATCTAGAAGATGATTCTAGAGTAGAGAATTGACGCTTCCTGTTGAAAACATTAATGTTCAGAAATGCAAAGACTTTCCAAATCCCTGTCTGCGTCTCATTGTTCCTGAAACTGTACACAATTGGGTTAAATGGGGTCACGAGAGTACAGAGTGCAGCTACCCCCTTGTCCCTTTCACATGTGTAGCTGGAAGCAAGGCAGATGTAAGTGTAGATCATGGGGCAGTAGTTGAGGAACAAAATGGTAAAGTGGGCTAGGAATGTAGAGAAAGCCTTCCACTTGCCCCCTACTGTGCAGAAGCAGAAGATGGCAACAATGATAAACCTGTAGGGAACGCAGGTCAGGGCAACATCTCCTATGGCCAGGGTGATATCAGCAACACAAAACATCACATTGTTGATTCCCACCAGGTGGCAGGACAGAGGCAGTAAAGGGTGTATCTCACAGAAGAAGTGGTTAACGGTGTTTGGCCCACAGAAGGTCAGCCGCAGGATGAGTTCTGTGTGTACCCAGGAGTTGGTCACTGCAATAGCCATGACAATGCTAAGCAAGGCCACACACACATGGTGGTTCATAATGGCCCTGTAGCAAAGAGGGAAACAGTTACATAGCGGGCATAGGCCATGGCGATGAAGAGAACCATTTCAACCCCCAGTGACCACGTGAAGAAGAGGAGCTCGGTCATGAAGCCTTCATATGAAATGGTCTGTCCTAAAGTGAGCAGGGTCTCCAGCATGTTCTGTAGGCGACTTTTTGTGCACATGATGTCCACGACATCCAGCACCCGCAAGAGAATGTACATGGGGGTTTTGAAGGTGGCGTTAAAGATTATGGGCATGACAATGAGCATATTGCCAAGAACAGCCACGAGATGAAGATAAACACGAAGAAAAGAACTCCTCCAGGCTCAGGCTTTTGGGTGAGGCCCAGAATCACAAAGTAGTTGACAATGCTGGTGTTCATCTTGCTTTCATTAAATGGCAGACATGACAGAGAATGAAATAGTAATTAAAACCTTTTAATTAGTGTCCTTTTATTAGCAAATTTAATGGGGGGAGGTGTGAGAGAGAGAACTGTGTATTTGCATCAATACAATTTTGTAGCAGGAATTCCCTATGCTGGGGCTCAGTCTTCCAGACAATAGCCTCTAGTCTCAAGATGCATACCATTGTCTGATGCATGTTTTCCATTGATGACTGCAGTAAACTGAAGCCAGTGGTCGAAAAGAAAAATATAGGAAAAAGTAAATGTCTTCAAATATTTCAATATCATCATTTTGAAATTAAGCTTATCTGAGCATAATTTATATAAATATATATTACATATTTATTTACACCCATATATGTGTAAATATTTATATATCCAATGGAAATGTAATACAATTACATATGTCACTAATTCTGTTAAGAACATGCTGTCTTTCTTAAACCATATGTAAGTGGGAATATCAAGCCTGATAGAAGTTGTCAGGGTTTATTATAGCAGAAAGGCTTCCAGAGAAAATTGCCCAACCGTATATTCTGAGGCTGGATTATCAGGGACTGTTGACTAATGTATTGGTTTCCAAGCAGTAAACAATTTAATCAAACGCCTACCTTCATTTTTTCCCTTCAGTTTCATAAGCACAGTCCAAAATTTTGAACTAATTTGTTATACTTTCATATAATGCAAGATGATTGGGTTCAAAAATAGATGTAAGACTGCAGTTTCATTTTATTATAGCTGTAAGGTAGCCATTAAAACTCTGTAAGATTTATTTCCAAAAGTAGTACATATTGGACAAATATTCGATATTAGACAGAAAAAAAATTTTCTGAAAAGTAGCCAAGACTTTCATAAGTAAATTCTTGAACTATGTAATTTCTCCACAAAATTTCTCTAGCATTTTGTCATCTGCTCACTTATTTATTTGTTTCTTTGAATATATCTGCTTTTATACATAGTCAGATTTTAAATGAATCAAGTCTGTCAGGACTATTATGACCTGGTGAATCTAGTAAAAATAGTCAAAGTAATAGTGAATTTATTCATAACATTGTTAATCACTGTTCTTTGACCTTTCAGAGATCATATTGTTTCTCTCATACCTAAACAAAGGCATCATCATCAGTAGAAAATCTGAATCAGATTAAACATAACTAAAGTAATATAGATAATTCCAGATGAGAAGGACATAGAGGCACCTAGACAAGAGTCAATGGCTTTTGATTCATGAAACCTGGAGAAATAAGTTTCATACTTACGTGGGCTGTGGTATTTTGGGGTCAAAGGTGACCTCCAAGCCAGGCTGGTCTCACTTGCAGAATTTCAGTAGAAACTATGGAACACAGTCTGGACACCTGTGGACTGCAGAGAATATATGCCCTCACCCTGGATCAATAGTGGACATTTAGAGCAGACTGTTATTGTTAATGCACACCTTCTCCTCCCCATGAGCTGTGTTATGGTTCCCCTTCGGGCTTAGCGTCATCCACACACGGTGACCGCACCAAGGCCAGCAAGGAGAATGGGACCCTACCAATGCCCCAGTGCTGTGAAGTGGATGAGTGGACAGGGCGCTCCAAGACGAGATGCGAAAGGCCTCTCCAGGTTCCCCTCCTCCTTTCCATAGCTCTTAACAGACATAGTGGATGGGCGGTGCAGTTCTTCATCTCCTTACAAACTGAACATTTTGTGAAATTTGGCTTTGTATTTGGGGACTGGAAACTCTCCCTCATACCCAGCTTCAGGAGCATTGATCAGTAATGACTGCAAGGATAAATATGGTTATTTACATTGATAAATAACAGTTCCCCAAGATAAGTTGGTGTGCTTTTCCTTCATCAAAGAAATGTCAGTGTATATCTGACTGCCTACTTTGGTGGGTAAGGTCGCATAGGCTGGAAGAGCACTACTGTCTTATAGATTTATTCCAAGAAGCTTTGATGCCAGATCTCTAATTCAGATGGAATATCCAGACCAGGTCCTCCTAATATAATTAGAAATTGTTCAACACTCATTATTGTAAAGATTAGTTAATATAATTTCTCCAATATCAGATATTTCTGGTATTCAAAAATATTTGACTTGCATTTCAAATATCAATTATTTCATCTATATTTCCACCTCCAAATCATATTTCATTTTGAATAAAATTCCCATGTTGTTTCAAGTGTTTCACATATCATCAATTTCTGTGTACACTTGCTATACTCTTTTGTGTCCTTTTTGAAAGCATATAATAGAGAGGTTGATAACATTCTTTAGGTGTCAATCCTGGGTCTTCAACTTGTGAGAATAGTAATCCTGACTTTTATTTTATCTCTCAGTGCATTGTTGCTTTACTGAATACATATAACGGATAATATTAAGGTTCTAATATGGTTGTGAGGACAAAATAATATTGTTAAATAAAATAAAATTTCATCAACATTGCCACTACTCATAGGTTCACTTTCCTTTAACCAAGAAATGTACGTCACTAAAAAAGTTTAGTTAAATGTATTTTATAAATGTTTTAAACACACGTACCTTCAAGTTTTTCGAGTTTAACCATTTTCAAGTATAAAGCTCAGTATTATGTATATTCACCCTGTTGTACAATGTCCAGAACATTTTTATCTTGTAAAAATGAAACTCCGTACCCATTAAACAACTCCCGTTTCTCTCTGCCCTCAGTCCCTGGCAATCAGCTTTCTACCTCGACTCCAAGATCCTGGATATTCTAGATTCCTGATGTGAGGGGGATGATGCAGCACCTGTCTGTTTGTGACTGGGTCATCTCACTTAGGTACTGCCCTCAAGGCTCATCTGTTTTGTAGCTGTGTCAGAAAATCCTTTTTTGAAAGGCAGAATAATATTCAACTCTGGATAGATACCACATTTGTGTACTTATTCATCTGTTGATATACATTTGGTTTTCTTCCATGTTTTCTATATCATGAATAATGCTGCTATTAATATTCGTCCCTGCTTTCAATTCATTTGGACATATTCCTAGAAGTAGAACTTCGGTAAAATAATTTGCAATATCTAATGAATGTAGGTATTTTTGATGCATTTAAAGAAAAGAATAGTCTATCTCAGATTTTCATATATATTCTTAATATGCATATCAATTAAGACTATACTTCTGAGAAGTGTTTGAAACAACTTAAAGCATATTGATAAAGAAGTTTTGAAAGTTTATTTTAAAAATATTTTGCTAAGTAAACTTCAATGCTAAATGAAGAAAGGATACATTCTAAAAAATTTTCCCAAACACATTGGGTATTCCTACCACTCTGGTAAAAGTATACTAACTTAAGTTTAATTCATTTTGTTCTGAACTCCAATTTGTCCATAATTGATATGAAAGAAAAAAATTGAGACAAGCAGGCAATAGAGGCACATGTATCCCCTGTTTTGAATGAATTAAAAATCCTTGGATGGATTTTCTATTGCCATGTGCCTAAAAAAGAATTGAATAGGTTACTAAAGAAGTCTATAGATATTCTAGCAAAGTCATAATTTCATCATCAAAGTAAAAATTAGAATGTCCACAAATACTCACTCTAGTTCTTTGCAGGGTATCATCATGTTCAAATGGTGACCTGTGTAAAATCACCAAAAAAAAGACTGAAAATGAAGAAAAGAGCTCTCACCAATTGCTGTCAACAGACTTCTCTTCCACTTGCTTAAGTATTGGTTCCATTAAACTTAAGCTCAACTAAAGTAACGTTTCCTCACTCAAGAATAATGGACCCCAAGGAATAGCATCTCAGACTGAGTTCTGACAATTAGGATAAAATGAATCTCAGAGGAAAAGTTAAAACAGCCCTGCACTGATTATTAATTAAATGTGAATGACTTGGCTTTTCTATAACATTGTTTCTCTGTAAAACGAAACCGAATGGTATCCCAAGGTAATATCTTCATGCAGTAGAAATCTGAACCATGACAGATGCTGGGAATATCTTATGGAGATAAAGAGAAATTCAAATAAAGCATGGGTGGGTATTGTTATAAAATCAATTATATTTATTTGGAAGGTCACCTCTCTCCCAGTAAAAAGTAAACTGAGGAAAGAGTGTCAAGAAATGGATTGTAAGAGGAAAGTTGAAACAAATATTGTAGAAGTTTACTTAGCCCTCTACACTGTGAAAAAGAGCGTTTTTGAAAATAAACTGTGGAATGGCATTTGGTATTCAGTGAATGAATATAAAAATATATTCAATAATTTTCTGAATTAAAGCTAATCATTTGGAAATCTGCAATGTTCATCCTTTTGGAATTATTTATGTATATTCAGATACAATGTAACTCGTGTGTGATAAACTCACAACAAAATAACTCTCTTGCTGAATTATCTCACATTTTGTAATATCCATTGGAATTCAAATACAAAATTTCATGTTAATTACATAAGTTTCTTTTCTCTATGTATTATCTTAGAGGAAAAATACATGGGAGGATATTATATCATTTTAACAGTTTTATTAAACAGCCAGGCAATGATCTAAAAGCTTATTCTATATTTGTATAAACATAATAGTCCTATATATTAAGTATATCAGATTATCAAAAAGACAGCAAGACATGAGCAGACTTACATGTAATACGAGTCACATGGTTAAGTAGAAAACCTAGTTAGAATTTTTTTTTACTAATATATACATTCTTTTATTAAGAGATTCCCAAAATTGATGTATTTCTTTTATAAAACAATGTATGGGGGGGACCTGATGAAGGGGGCAGCCCAATCACCATAATACTGCACAGGAAATTGTAGGCCAATGACACCAAAACAAATTGCAAACAAAAAAAAACAAACAAAAATAAACAAGTAACAAAAAAAGAAACAATGTATGGACCACAGCTATAAATGCTGTACCTGTCCTGACTTTTTTTTTTCACGTTCAAATCTGCACATTTTATTGTATGTATGTCATTTAAAAAAACCACAGTATGAAACTTCAAACATAACAACAGAAAAATAATAGTACAATGAACCTCATATAGTGTTCCTCAGCCCCAGCACAATCAGCCAGTAGGGATCTGGTTTCCACTTGATCCCCACCATTGCCCAACCTTCCTCTGATATGACAGCAAAGGGAATCCAAGCAAATCTTTTTCATCCTTAAATATATATATATTTACAATCCATTTTGCCATCCCCAACCCACAATCACATGAGCACCACCACGGGGACCAAACCACCCCCTTCATCAGGTCCCGCCCCACCAAACTTATTACAGTCACTGTCCATCAGCGTAGTGAGATGAGAATCACTACTTGTCTTCTCTGAGTTGTACAGCCCTCCCCATTCCCCCCTACCTTAAGTCCGCTAATTGTAACGCCCCTTTTACCCTCTTATCCCTCCCTTCCCAACCTTCTTCCCCAGTCCCTTTCCCTTTGGTAACTATTAGTCCGTTCTTGGGTTCTGTGAGTCTGCTGCTGTTTTGTTCCTTCAGTTTTTTTCTTTGTTTTTATACTCCACATATGAGTGAAATCATTTGATACTTGTCTTTTTCGGCTTGGCTTATTTCACTGAGCATAATACCCTCTAGGCCCATCCATGTTGTTGCAAATGGTAGGATTTGTTTTCTTCTTATGGTTGAGTAATATTCCACTATGTATATGTACCACATCTTCTTAATCCATTCATCTACTGATGGACACTTAGGTTGCTTCCATTTCTTGGCTACTGTAAATAGTGCTGCAATAAACATAGGGGTGCATCTGTCTTTTTGAATCTGGGCTGCTGCTTTCTTAAGGTAAATTCCTAGGAGTGGGATTCTTGGGTCCAATGGTATTTCTATTTTGAGTTTATTGAGGAACCTCCATACTGCTCTCCACAAAGGTTGAACTAATTTGAATTCCCACCAGTAGTGTAGGAGGGTTCCCTTTTCTCCACATCCTCACCAACATTTGTTGTTGTTTGTGTTTTGAATGTTGGCCATCCTCACTGCTGTGAGGTGATATCTCATTGTGGTTTTAATCTGCATTTCTCTGATGATTAGCGAAGTGGAGCATCTTTTCATGTGCCTGTTGGCCATCTGAATTTCTTCTTTAGAGAAGTGTCTATTCATGTCCTCTGCCCATTTCTTAATTAGATTATTCGCTTTGTTTGTTAAGGTGCGTGAGTTCTTTATATATTTTGGATGTCAACCCCTTTTCAGATGCATCATTTATGAATATATTGTCCCATACTGTAGGATGTCTTTTTGTTCTACTGATGGTGTCCTTTTCTGTACAGAAGCTTTTCAACTTGATATAGTCCCATTTGTTCATTTTTGCTGTATGGGGTTAGACAGTAGTCCAGTTTCATTCTCTTACATGTAGCTGTCCAGTTTATCCAACACCAGCTGCTGAAGAGGCTGTCATCTCCCCATTGTATATCCAAGGCTCCATTATCAAATATTAATTGACTGTAGGTGTTTGGGTTAATGCTTGGATTTTCTATTCTGTTCCACTGGTCTGTGGGTCTGTTTTGGTGCCAGTACCAAATTGTCTTGATTACTGTGGCTTTGTAGTAGAGCTTGAAGTCAGGGAGCGTAATTCCCCCTGTTTGATTCCTCCTTCTCAGAATTGCTTTGGCTATTTGGGGTCTTTTGTGGTTCCATATGAATTTTAGAGTTATTTGTTCCAGTTCATTGAAGAAAGCTGTTGGTAGTTTGATAGGGATTGCATTGAATCTGTAGATCGCTTTAGGTAGCATAGCCATTTTGACAATATTTGTTCTTCCTAGCCAAGAGCACACGATACATTTCCATTTGTTAGTGTCCTCTTTAATTTCTCCTAGAAGTGTCTTGTAGTTTTCAGAGTACAGGTCTTTCACTTCCTTGGTTAGGTTTATTCCTAGGTATTTTATTCTTTTTGATGCAATTGTGAATGGAATTGTTTTTCTGATTTCTCTTTCTGTTAGTTCATCATTAGTGTATAGGAAAGCAACAGATTTCTGTGTGTTAATTTTGTATCCTGCAACTTTGCTGAATTCAGATATTAGTTCTAGTAGTTTGGGGGTGGAGTCTTTAGGGTTTTTAATGTACAGTATCATGTCATCTGCAAATAGTGACAATTTGACTTTTTCTTTACCAATCTTGATGCCTTGTATATCTTTGTTTTGTCTAATTGCCGTGGCTAGGACCTCCAGTACTATGTTGAGTAACAGTGGAGAGAGTGGGCATCCCTGTCGTGTTCCCGAAATTAGATGAAAAGCTTTCAGCTTCTCGCTGTTAAGTATGATGTTAGCTGTGCGTTTGTCATATATAGCCTTTATGATGTGGAGATACTTGCCATCTACACCCATTTTGTTGAGAGTTTTAATCAAAAACAAAGCGTGCGCTTTTCTCTTTTTTTTTCTTGTCTTCTTCTTCCCTTAGCCAGCCACGAGCAAGCAGGCATTTAAGACTGCTGAAAAACAAAGTGCGTGCTTTTATCCTTTTTTTTTCCTTCTCTCTTTTCCTTCCCTGAGATAGCCACGAGCAAGCAGGCTTATTCCTGCTTTGACCTTTTGCCCTCCGTCTCTCCAATCTCTGTCACTCCGCGTTTTGTGTGCCCATGTTCCTAGGGCCGGTCCTGGGTTGGTTATCTCCTGGGCCTGCACTTCCACTCCCACCTGGCTCTGAATCCTCTCCACCCAATGGTGCCCTGGGGTGGGGGAGCGCTCTGGTTCTGCCGGGTCATTGTTCGTGGTTCCATTTCTTACCCGCCTCGCCCACTGCCGAGTCCTCTCAGGTGTTTCTGTACTGTGTGTGCTTTCCTGTTTGTTCTGGTCTCTCTTTTAGGAACAGTTGCATTTGCTGTGTTTTCGTGGGTAAATATAATGTTGGGAGGAAAATTCTGTCGTTCCGTTCATGCCTCCATCTTCCCCTACACCAACCTAGTTAGAATTAAAGAATGTTTTGAGAAAGTGGACATAAAGTACTTTGTTTTAGTAATGTTTCTAAAAGTAAAATGAACTACATCTTTCCATAATGATAAAAATTATCATCAATATATCACTTTAAATAAATGCTTTGAAACAATGCTGTATAATAGTTCTAGGTGCCATGATTGTGCAATGACTGAGGATGATCTACAATGAAAAAAAGAAAAAATACCTAAAACATGTGAACCATTCATTGTCTTTTGACTCTACACCCACTCATGTGCACTCTGCTCTGGAATGCTGAAGTGAGCTGACCCTGCAGCCATACTGCTTCTGGCTAACTGACACCATTTAACACTGTCATCAGGGGTGACAGAGGGAGATTGTGAAGCTAAAGGACACTTCCTGTTTGCGTTCCCTGTTATATCTCTCTGATGGAAGTTCAATCAACTGTATTATTTTGACTTTATTTAAATTACCAAGCCATGATTTGGGTGTTTTTCCTATTCTGCTTTTAGGTCTCTCAAATGAAGTCATATTTAAAACTAAACTACTGTGTGCACAAAGCCTCTGTTTTATGGTATGTTTGCTACAGAAGTGTCTCTTTACCATTATAAAACCATCCTGTTGAAAAAAATATATCATTATGAGAAGTGAGGCAGAAATATCCTCCCAAAATCAATATAACACAAAAATACAGTAAATACAACTAATCCTGAAAGAGTGACCAGAAATAAATTTCAACAGATGTCTTACATCTGGGGAAAGGAGAAGACCTCATGGAAAAGGGTAAAGTAGCAAAGCCACCATCTGGCAGGACCCAAGCCCTCCCCCACCCGACCTCATTGGTCGGAGGAATATAAACAGAGTGGGGATGTAGTATAGCCAAGGACTGCTAAATACTCAGCCATGGAGACCTGCTGCGTGAGCCTGAACCCACATTACATGGTGCTCTGTAGATTCCAGGTGTTGTAAAGCAAAGACTGGTAGAATACTCAGAGAGACTGAGATTCCAGCCACTTTTGGAAAACAGGTACCCACAACTGGCCACTCTGAGACAAAAGAAATGTGGGCACTTTGAAAGACTTCCCAACAGGGTGAGGGTTGTTAAATGGGCAAGGAATATACAGAGCTTGTTATTCAGGAGAAAGGACAGGTGGACAAAATCATCCCAGCACATTCAGCCCAGCAGGTTGGGGACTTTCAGGTGCTTCAGGTGCTCCGTTGCCTGTCTGGAAATACAGCCCTGAGGCATGCCACTGCCATATGCAGCCTGCCGCTCCTTCATCCTGACTGGCACCTGGTTGCAAAACTGCTGCCCCCTCCATCATGTTATGCCAGCAGTATGGCAGCCATGCCCTTTGGCAACTACAGAGGCATAATGCAGAGAATCCTCCCTGCATGCTTGTATCATTGGCCCTGGCAGAGAAGGCAGGAACTGCATCTGCGAAACAAGAAAGAGCTCTTTCCTCCCAGCAGGCACTGGCACAGTGTGCCTGTGACCCCCACCATTGCTTCAGGTGCTGGGAAGCTCCAGAGAGTAAAGCATCTGGGCACTAGAGGGTGCTGCCTATACAAATCTATTATGCAACACTACTCAATAGGATTATGATAAGGCAGAAGAACCTTGTTCAATCGAAAATCCCTCAGACACCAGAAAGAAATCTCAGTGAAACTGAAATCATCAATCTTTCTGAAGAGATTTAAATATAAAAATCATGAACATGCTAACAGAGCTACAGAAAGTATTCAAGATACCAGGGATGAATTCAAGAAATAGATATACACTTTGAAAAATACAGTATCTGAAATGACACATACAATGGGGGAATTTAAAAGGAGACTAGAAGAGGTAGAGGAGATGGTAAATGGAACAAAAATTACAGAACAGCAATATAAAGAAGCTGAGGCAGAGAAAGAGAAAAGTATGTCTAGGAATGAAAGAATAATAAGACAACTCAGTGAGCAATCCAAATGGAACAATATTCACATTTTAGGGATACAAGAAGAAGGGAGAGAAAAAGGGATACAAATTGTCTTTAAAGAAATAATTGCTGAAAATTTCCCCACTCTGGGGAAGGAGTCTCTCAAGTCATGGTAGTCTCAGATCTACCAACACAAGGGACCCAAGGAGGTCAACACCAAGACATATAGTAATTAAATTGGCAAAGATTGATGACCAGGACTGAGTATTGAAAGCAGTCAGAGAGAGAGAAAAGATGACCTTCAAAGGAAAACTCATCAGGCTATTGTTGGTCTCAGCAGAAAACTTACAGGCCACAAGGTAGTGGCATGATATATTAAGGCAATGAAGCAGAAGGGCCTCAAAGTGAGAATACTCTACTTGGCAAGATTATCATTTAAAATGAAAGCAGGGATTAAACATTTTCCAGATAAGCAAAAGTTGAGGTAATTTACCTTCCATAAACCAGCTCTACAGTGTATTTTAAAGGGAATGCTCTAGATGGAAGTGCTCCTAAGGCTAAATAGCTGTCTCCAGAGAAAATAAAACAACAGTAAAGGAGGTATATGAATTAATTACTAACCAAATGCAAAATTAAATCAGCTACCCACAAAGTCAGTCAAGGGACACACAAAGAATACAGAATATGACACCTAACATAAGGAGTGGAAGAGAAGAAAAAGAGGGAGAAAAAAAGTTCCTTTAGATTGTGTTTGTAATAGTGTAAGAAGCAAGTTAAGTTAGACTGTTAGAGAGTAAAGAAGCTACCCTTGAACCTTTGGTAACCACAAATATAAAGCTTGCAATGGAAATAATTACCTATCTATTGATATTCACCCTAAATATAAATGGACTCAATGCACCAATCAAAAGACATAGAGGAATAGAATGGATAAAAAAGCAAGACCCATCTATATGCTTCATACAACAGACTCACTTCAAACCCAAAGACATACTCAGACTAAAAGTGAAGGGATGGGTAAAGATATTTTAGAAAGCAATAGGGGAAAAAAAGAACAATTTGCAATAGTTGTATCAGATAAAATAGACTTCAAAACATAGAAAGTAACAAGAGTCAAAGAAGGACATTACTTGATGACAAAGGGGTCAGTCTAACAGGAGGATATAACCACTATATGTGCACCCAACATAGCAGCACCTACATATGTGAAACAAATACTAACAGAACTAAATGGGGAAATAGAATGCAATGCATTCATTTTAGGAGACTTCAACACATCACTCACTCCAAAGGACAGATCAACCAGACAGAATAAGTAAGGAGACAGAGGCACTGAACAACACTTTAGCTCAGATGGACCAAACAGACATCTGCAGAACACTCAACCCACAAGCAGTGGGGTACACATTCTTCTCAAGTGCACATGGAACATTTTCAATAATAGCTCACATACCAGGACATAAAGAACCTCAGTAAATTTTAAAAGATTTTAATTGTACCAACAAGCTTCTCAGACCACAAAGGTATGAAACTAGCAATAAATTGTTCCAATATAACAAAAATTCCCACAAGCACATGGAAGCTTAACAACATGCTCCTAAATAATCAATGGATGAATGACCAAATAAAAACAGAGATCAAGCAGTATATGGAGAAAAATGACAACAACAGCTCATCACTCCAAATTCTGTGGGATGCAGTGAAGGCAGTTCTTAGAAAAAAAGTGTATAGAAATTCAGGCCTATCTCAGTTAAGAAGAACAATCCCAAATGAACAGTCTAATCTCACAACTAATGAAACTAGAAAGAGAAGAACAAATGAGGCTCAAAGTCAGTAGAACAAGGGACATAATAAAGATCAGAACATAAATAAATAAAATTGAGTAGAATAAAACAATAGAAAGAATTAATGAAACTAACAACTGATTCTTTGAGAAAACAACAACAAAAAAATAGATAAACCCCTAGCCAGATTTATCAGGAAAAAAAGAAAACATACACACATAAACAGAATCAGAAATGAGAAAGGAAATATCGCTATGGACACCACAGAAATACAAAGAATTATTAGAGAAAACTGAAAAATTATATGCTAAAGAATTGGATAATCTAGAATAAATGGACAACTTTCTAGAAAATACAACCTTCCATGGCTGACCCAGGAAGAAAAAGAAAATATGAACAGAACAATTACCAGCAATTAAATTGAATTGATAATCAAAAAACCATGCAAACCTCTGGACAAGATGGCTTCACCACTGAATTTTATCAAACATTTAGAGACGACATAATACCCATCCTTCTTAAGTTTTCCAAAAGTAGAAGAGAAGGGAATACTTCCAAACTCATTCTAGGAATCCAGCATCACTCTAATATCAAAACAGGTAAAGACACCACAAAAAAAGAAAGCCAAAAACCAATGTCCCTGATGAACATAGATGAAAAAATACTCAACAAAATATTAGCAAACATAATTAAAAAATACATGAAGACGATCATACAACGTGATCAAGTGGGATTAATACCAGGGATGCAAGGATGTTACAACATTCGAAAATCCATCAACATCATCCACTATATGAATCAAAGGAAGGACAAAAATCCATGATCATCTCCATAGATGCTGAAATAGCATTTGACAAAATTCAACATCCATTCATGATAAAAACTATCAACAAAATAGGTGTTCAAGGCAAGTACCTCAACATAAAGGCCATATATGACAAACCCACAGCCAACTTCATACTTAACAGTGAAAAGCTGATAGTTTATCCTCTAAGATCAGGAGATAGACAAGTATGTCTATTCTTCCCACTTTTTTCCACGTAATACTGGAGGTCCTAACCATGGAAATCAGAGAACACAAATAAATAAAAGGCATCCAGATAGGTAAGGAAGAAACTAAACTGTCACTGTTTGTAGATGACATTATATTGTACATAGAAAACCCTAAAAAGTCGACTCCAAAACTAGTACAACTAATAACTGAATTCCATCAAGTTTCAGGCTTCAAATTAATATACAGAAATTTGTGGCATTCCTATATACTAATGATGAACTTTCAGGAACAGAAATCCAAAAACAATTCCATTTACAATTGCATCAAAAAAAAATAACTAGGCATAAACTTAAGCAAGGAAGTGAAAGACCTGTGCCCTGAAGACTACAAGACACTCATGAGAGAAATTAAAGACACCAGTAAATGGAAATACATCCCGTGCTCATGAACATGAAGAATGAATATTGTCAAAGTGGCCATCCTGCCTAAAGCAATCTCCAGATTCAATGAAATCCATATCAAAATTGTTGAAGAACAACATTCTTCAACGAACTAGAGCAAGCAGTTCTAAAATTCATGTGGAACCACAAAGGACACCAAATAGCCAAAAAAATCCTGAGAAGGAAGAATAAAGTGGGGTAAATTATGCTTCCCAAATTCAAGTTCTACTGCAAAGCCACAGTAATCAAGACAATATGTTATTGGCACAAGAACAGACCCATATACTAATGTAACAGAACAGAGACTGGGTGTTGGGGGAAAAGAGCACAAACGTCCTGTTTTTTTTAATTAAGGTATTATTCATATACACTCCTAGGAAAGTTTCACATGAAAAAACAATGTGGTTACTACATTTACCCATATTATCAAGTCCCCACTCATACCCCAATTTAGTCACTGTTCATCAATGTAGTAAGATGACAGATTCACTGTTTGCCTTCTCTGTGCTACACGGTTTTCCCCATTATTCCCCACACCATTTGTACTAAACATAATACCCTACAGTACCCTTCTCCCACCCTCCCACATCCCTCTGCTTTGGTAACCACTAGTTCCTTCTTGGAGTCTCTGAGTCTGCTACCATTTTGTTGATTCAGTTTGCTTCCCTGCTATACTCCACAAATGAGGGAAATCATTTGGCACTTGTCTTTCTCCGCCAGTCTTATTTAACTGAGCAAAATATCCTCTAGCTCCATCCATGTTGCAAATGGCAGGATTTGTTTCCTTCTTATGGCTGAATAGTATTCCATTGTGTGTATGTACCACATCTTCTTTATCCATTCATCTACTGATGGACACTTAGGTTGCTTCCATATCCTGGCTATTGTAAAAAGTGCTGCAATAAACATAGGGGTGCATATATCTTTTTGAATCTAAGAACTTGTATTCTTTGGGTAAATTCCAAGGAATGGGATTCCCGGGTCAAATGGTATTTATATTTTTAGTTATTTGAGGGATCTCCATATTGCTTTCCACAATGGTTGAAATAGCTCCCATTCTCACCAGCAGTGTAGGAGGGTTCCCCTTTCTCTGCCTGCTTGCCAGCATTTGTTGTTCTTAGCCTTTTGGATGATGGCTGTCCTTACTGGTGTAAGGTGATATCTCATTATGGTTTTAATTTGCATTTCCCTGATGATTAGTGATGTGGAGCATCTTTTCATGTGTCTGTTGGCCATCTGAATTTCTTCTTTGGAGAACTATCTCTTCATATCCTCTGCTCATTTTTTAATCGGATTATTTGCTTTTTGGGTGTAGAGGCCTGTAAGTTCTTTATATATTTTGGATGTTAACCCCTTGTCAGATATGTCATTTACAAATATATTCTCCAATACTGTAGAATGCATTTTCGTTCTGTTGATGGTTCCTTTGTGTACAGAAACTTTTTAGTTTGACGTAGTCCCATGAGTTCATTTTTGCTTTTGTTTCCCTTGCTCGAGGAGATGCGTTTCAGGAAGAAGTCGTTCATGCTTATGTACAGGAGATTTTTGCCTATATTGTCTTCTAAGAGTTCTATGGTTTCACGACTTACCTTCAGGTCCTTGATCCATTTCGAGTTTCACTTTTGTGTATGGGGTTAAGCAATAATCCAGTCTCATTCTCTTTCATGTAGCTGTCCAGTTTTGCTGGTATCTTCTTTAACTTCTCTCATGAGTGTCTTGTAGTTTTCAGAGTATAGGTCTTTCACTTCCTTGGTTAGATTTACTCCTAGGTATTTTATTCTTTTTGATGCAACTTTGAATGGAATTGTTTTCCTGATTTCTCTCTTTGCTAGGTAATTGTTAGCATATAGGAATACCAAAGATTTCTGTGCATTAATTTTTATCCCGCAACTTGCCGAATTCAGATATTAGATCTAGTAATTTTGGAGTAGATTCTTTAGGTTTTTTTATGCACAGTATCATGTCATCTGCAAACAGGGACAGTTTAACTTCTTCCCTGACAATCTGGATGCCTTTTATTTCTTTGTGTTGTCTGATTGCCATGGCTAGGAACTCCAGTACTATGTTGAATAGAAGTGGGGGAGTGGGCATCCCTGTCTTGTTCCCGATCTTAAAGGAAAAGCTTTAAGCTTCTCACTGTTAAGTATAATGTTGGCTGTAGGTTTGTCATATATGGCCTTTATTATGTTGAGGTACTTACCCTCTATAACCATTTTGTTGAGAGTTTTATCATGAATGGATCTTGAATTTTGTCAAATGCTTTTTCAGCATCTATGGAGATGATCATGTGGTTTTTGTTCTTCTTTTTGTTGATGTGGTGGATGATGTTGATGGATTTTCGAATGCTGAAACATCCATGCATCCCTGGATTAAATCCTACTTGATCATGATGGATGATCCTTTTCATGTATTTTTTAATTCGGTTTGCTAATATTTTGTTGAGTATTTTTGCGTCGATGTTCATCAGGGATATTGGTCTGTAATTTTCTTTTTTTGTGGTCTCTTTGCGTAGTTTTGGTAATAGAGTGATGCTGGACACATAGAATGAGTTTGGAAGTATTCCCTCTTCTTCTACTACTCGGAAAACTTTAAGGAGGAATGCATATTATTTCTTCACTAAATGTTCGATAAAATTTATCGGTGAAGCCATCTGGACAAGGCGTTTTGTTCTTAGGTAGGTTTTTGATTACAAGTTCAATTTCATTGCTGGTAATTAGTCTGTTGAGATTTTCTGTTTCTTTCTGGGTCATCCTTGGAAGGTTGTATTTTTCTAGAAAGTTGTCCATTTCTTCCAGGTTATCCAGTTTGTTAGCATATAATTTTTCATAGCATTCTCTAATAGTTCTTTGTATTTCGGTGCTGTCCATAGTGATTTTTCATTTCTCATTTCTGATTCGGTTTATGTGAGTAGACTCTCTTTTTTTCTTGAAAGTCTGGCTAGGGGGTTATGTATTTTGTTTATTTTCTCAAAGAACCAGCTCTTGCTTTTGTTGATCCTTTCTATTGTTTTATTCTTTTCAATTTTATTTTTTCTGTTCTAATCTTTATTATGTCCCTCCTTCTACTGACTTTGGGTCTCATTTGTTCTTCTTTTGCTACTTTCGTTAATTGTGAGTTTAGAATGATCATATGGGAATGTTCTTCTTTCCTGAGGTAGGCCTGTATTGCAATATACTTTCCTCTTAGCATGGCCTTCACTGCGTCCCACAGATTTTGCAGTGTTGATATTGTTGTCATTTGTCTCCATATGTTGCTAGATCTCTTTTTATTTGGTCATTCATCCATTGATTATTTAGAAGCATGTTATTAAGCCTCCATGTGTTTGTGGGATTTTTCATTTTCTCTGTGTAATTAATTTCTAATTTCATTACTTTGTGGTCTATGAAGCTGATTGATACAATTTCAATCTTTTTGAATTTACTGAGGCTCTTTTTGCAGCATAATATATGATCTATTCTTGAAAGTGTTCCATATGCTCTTGAGAAGAATGTGTATTCTGCTGCTTTTGGGCTTAGAGTTCTGTAGATAACTGTTAGGTCCATCTGTTCTAATGTTTTGTTCAGTGCCTCTGTGTCCTTACTCATTTTCTATCTGTTAGTTCTGTCCTTTGGAGTGAGTGGTGCGTTGAAGTCTACTAGAATGAATGCATTGCATTCTATTTCCCTTTTTAATTCTGTTAGTATTTGTTTCACATATGTAGGTGCTTCTGAGTTGGTTTCATAGATATTTATAATGCTTATATTTTCTTGTTGGATTGATCCTTTTAACATTATGTAATATCCTTCTTTGTCTCTTGTGACTTTCTTTGTTTTGAAGTCTATTTTGTCTGATATAAGTACTGGAACTCCTGCTTTTTTCTCCCTATTAGTTGCATGAAATGTCTTTCTCCATCCCTTCACTTTTAATCTGTGTATGTCTTTGGGTTTAAAGTGAGTCTCTTGAAGGTAGCATATAGATGGGTCTTATTTTTTTATCCATTCAGTGACTCTTTGTCTTTTGACTGGTGCATTCAGTCCATTTACATTTAGGGTGATTATGGGTAGGTATGTACACATTGGTATTGCAGGCTTCATATTTGTGGTTACCAAAGGTTCAAGGTTAACTTCCTTACTATCTAAGAGTCTAACTTAACTCACTTAATATGCTTTTACAAACACAATCTAAAGGTTGTCTTTGTTTTTTTTCCTCCTCCTTTTCTACCTCCTCCATTCTTTATATATTAGGAATCATGTTCTGTACTGTTTGTCTATCCGTTAATTGACTTTTGGGATAGTTAATTTAATTTTACATTTTTTTAGTAATTAACTTTTTTTTCTTTACTGTGGTTTTATTACCTCTGGTTGCAGCTATTAAACCTTAGGAACACTTCCATATAGAGCAGTCCCTCCAAAATACACTGCAGAGATGGTTTGTGGGAGGTAAATTCTCTCAGCTTTTGCTTATCTGGGAATTCTTTAATATCCCCTTCAAATTTGAATGATAATCTTGCTGGATAAAGTAATCTTGGTTCAAGGCCCTTCTGCTTCATTGCATTAAATACATCATGCCACTCCCTTCTGGCCTGTAAGGTTTCTGCTGAGAAGTTTGATGATAGCCTGATGGGCTTTCCTTTGTATGTGATCTTATTCTCTCTCTGGCTGCTTTTAATAGTCTGTCCTTATCCTTGATCTTTGCCATTTTAATTAGTATATGTCTTGATGTTGTCTTCCTTGGGTTCCTTGTGTTGGGACATCTGTGTACCTCCATGAACTGAGAGACTATCTCCTTCTCCAGATTGGGGAATTTTTCAGCATTCACCTCTTCAAAGACACTTTCTATCCCTTTTTCTCTCTCTTCTTCCTCTGCTACCCCTATAATGAGAATATTGGTCCCCTTGGATTTGTCCCACAGTTCTCTTAATATTCTTTCAATCTTAGACATCCTTTTTTCTCTCTCTGCCTCAGCTTCTTTGTATTCCTGTTCTCTAGTTTCTATTTCATTTATCATCTCCTCCACCATATTCAATCTGCTTTTAATACCGTCCATTGTGCTCTTCAATGACTGGATCTCGGACCGTAATTAATTCCTGAGTTATTGAATGTATTTCTATACCTCCATGATCATGTTAATGATTTTTATTTTGAACTTCCTTTCAGGGAGACTCATGAGATCAATATCATTTAAATATTTCTCAGGAATTGTATTAATAATTTTACTGTGGACCAGGTTCCTTTGGCATTTCATATATATATATTTTTTTTTTTGCTTAAAATATATTTGAATATATATATATATACTTTACAATTTATTTTGGTATCTTTAACCTACAATTACATGTGCAATATTATGGTGATTAAACTACCCTCTTCATCCGGTACCCCACACCACTCCTATTACAGTCACTGTCCATCAGTGTAGTGAGATGAGAATCACTACTTGTCTTCTCTGAGTTGTAAAGCCCGCCCCATGTCCCCCAACCTTATGTCTGCTAATCGTAATATCCCCTTTTACACTCTTATCCCTCCCTTCCCACCCATCTTCCCCAGTCCCTTTAACTTTGGTAACTATTAGTCCGTTCTTGGGTTCGATGAGTCTGTTGCTGTTTCTTTCCTTCAGTTTTTTTCTTTGTTTTTATACTCCACATATGAGTGAAATCATTTGATACTTGTCTTTTTCGGCTTGGCTTATTTCATTTAGCATAATACCCTCTAGGTCCATCCATGCTGCTGTAAATGGTAGGATGTGTTATCTTCTTATGGCTGAGTAGTATTCCATTGTGTATATGTACCACATCTTCTTAATCCATTCATATACTGATGGACACTTAGGTGGCTTCCATTTCTTGACTATTGTAAATAGTGCTGCAATAAACATAGGGGTGCATCTGTATTTTTGAAACTGGGCTGCTGCATTCTTAGGGTAAATTCCTAGGAGTGGAATTACTGGGTCAAATGGTATTTCTATTTTGAGTTTTTTTTTACAATTTATTTTATTTTAGTATCATTAACCTACAATTACATGAGCAATATTGTGATGATTAAACTACCTACTTCATCAGGTCTCCCCCACCACACTATTACAGTCACTGTCCATCAGTGTAGTGAGATGAGAATCACTACTTGTCTTCTCTGAGTTGTACAGCCCTCCCCATGCCTCCAACCTTATGTCTGCTAATCGTAATACCCCTTTTACCCTCTTATCCCTCCCTTCCCGCCCTTCGTCCAAAGTCCCTTTCCCTTTGGTAACTATTAGTCCGTTCTTGGATTCTGTGAGTCTGCTGCTGTTTTTTTCCTTCAGTTTTTTTTTTCTTTGTTCTTATACTCCACATATGAGTGAGATCTTTGATACTTGTCTTTTTCTGCCTGGCTTATTTCACTGAGCATAATACCCTCCAGCTCCATCCATGTTGTGGCAAATTGTAGGATTTGTTATTTTCTTATGGCTGAGTAATATTCCATTGTATATATGTATCACATCTTCTTAATCCATTCATCTACTGATGGACACTTAGGTTGCTTCCATTTCCTGGCTTTTGTAAATAGTGCTGCAATAAACATAGGGGTGAATCTGTCTCTTTGAAACTGGGCTGCTGCATTCTTGCGGTAAATTCCTAGGAGTGGGATTCCTGGGTCAAATGCTGTTTCCATTTTGAGTTTTTTGAGGAACCTCCGTACTGCTTTCGACAATGGTTGAACGAATTTGCATTCCCACAAACAGTGTAGAAGGGTTCCCCTCTCTCTACATCCTCGCCAACATTTGTTGTTGTTTGTGTTTTACATGTTGGCCATCCTCACTGGTGTGAGGTGATATCTCATTGTGGTTTTAATCGGCATTTCTCTGATGATTAGCGATATGCAGCATTTTTTCATGTGCCTGTTGGCCAACTGAATTTCATCTTTAGAGAAGTGTCTATTCATCTCCTCTGCACATTTCTTAATTGGAGTATTTGCTTTTTGTTTAAGGTGCGTGAGCTCTTTGTATATTTTGGATGTCAACCCTTTATCAGATACGTCATTTATGAATATATTTTCCCATATTGTAGAATGTCTTTTTGTTCTATTGATGGTGTCCTTTGCTGTACAGAAGCTTTTCAACTTGATATAGTCCCATTTGTTCATTTTTGCTTTTGTTTCCATTGCCCGGGGGGATATGTTCATGAAGAAGTTGCTCATGTTTATATCCAAGAGATTTTTGCCTATGTTTTTTTCTAAGAGTTTTATGGTTTCATGACTTACATTCAGGTCTTTGATCCACCTTGAGTTTACCTTTCTGTATGGGGTTAGACAGTAGTCCAGTTTCATTCTCTCACATGTAGCTGTCCAGTATTTCCAACATCAGCTGTTGAAGAGGCTGTCATCTCCCCATTGTGTATCCAAGACTCCTTTATCAAATATTAATTGACTGTAGGTGTTTGGGTTAATGTTTGGAAGTTATATTCTGTTCCACTGGTCTGTGGGTCTGTTTTTGTGCCAGCACCAAATTGTCTTGATTACTGTGGCTTTGTAGTAGAGCTTGAAGGCAGGGAGAGTAATTCCCCCTGTTTGATTCCTCCTTCTCAGGATTGCTTTGGCTATTCTGGGTCTTTTGTGTTTCCGTATGAATTTTAGAATTATTTGATCCAGTTCATTAAAGAAAGCTGTTGGTAGCTTGATAGGAATTGCGTTGAATCTGTAGATTGCTTTAGGTAGTATAGCCATTTTGACAATATTTGTTCATCCTAGCCAAGAGCATGGGATGCATTTCCATTTGTTAGTGTCTTCCTTAATTTCTCCTAGAAGTACCTTGTAGTTTTCAGAGTACAGGTCTTTCACTTCCTTGGTTAGGTTTATTCCTAGGTATTTTATTCTTTTTGATGCAATTGTGAATGGAATTGTTTTTCTGATTTGTCTTTCTGTTAGTCCATCATTAGTGTATAGGAAAGCAACAGATTTCTGTGTGTTAATTTTGTATCCTGCAAATTTCCTGAATTCAGATATTAGTTCTAGTCGTTTTTTAGTGGAGTCTTTAGGGTTTTTTATTTACACTATAATACCATCTGCAAATAGTGACAATTTGACTTCTTCTTTACGAATCTGGATGCCTTTTATGTCTTTGTTTTGTCTGATTGCCATGGCTAGGACCTCCAGTACTATGTTGAATAACAGTGGAGAGAGTGAGCATCCTTGTCTTGTTCCCGATCTTAGATGAACAGCTTTCAGCTTGTCACTATTAAGTATGATGTTATCTGTGGGTTTGTCATATATGGCCTTTCTGATGTTGAGGTACTTGCCGTCTATACCCTTTCTGTTGAGAGTTTTAATCATGAATGGATGCTGAATTTTGTCAAATGCTTTTTCAGCATCTATGGAGATGATCGTGTGGGTTTTGTTCTTCTTTTTGTTGATGTGGTAGATGATGTTGATGAATTTTCGAATGTTGTACCATCCTTGCATCCCTGGGATGAATCCCACTTGATCATGGTGTATGATCCTATTGATGTATTTTTGAATTCGGTTTGCTAATATTTTGTTG
>JAQQAC010012400.1:1916-14685 GCA_029783875.1 Phataginus tricuspis | reverse complement strand
CAAATTCTGAATGGAGCATTTTCCTGTTGACTTTCTACAGTGAATCATTTTAAAAAATCAAATTGACAAAGGCTCTACATTGCAATACTACTACTTAAACCAAACTGGAAAACATGTGATGTTTCAACATATCTTTTCAAATACATGCTACTCTTAAAACAATCATATTCTAGACACACCTCAAAGAGCTAAGGGCCATGCAATTTATCTCCTAGCACCAGTTTGTGGGGAAAAATCTAGACAATCCTTCCTATCTGCAAAGGTAGTGACATGCCCACTAGGCACTTCTCTGAATCTTTGAAAACCTAACTTGCAAACTAGCTGAAAAGTAATATAAAAATGCTAACTGTAAATTCAAATGCAGTTTTAAGGAAATTTGTTTAGAAAATAAATATTTAGATATATGGCTTTAGCGCTACTACAGAATGTGAAAATCCTAAAGTCTGAAGCCTAGAAGAACATACTTACAAAAATAAAATAAAACAAAGCAAGCTGTTTTCTATTAACTCAGCTAGGTATTTATTATCATTATTTCTTTCAATATTAGCAATTTAACAATTATAATTACAAAGGATTTCCACATCACTTATTTCACAAACACTTTGAGTGTTATTTCCCCATTTGACAGATAAGGAAACTGAGGCTTAAAGATATAAAATGTTTTGCCCATGTGTCCCACAGCTGGTAAATAATCAGGGTCTCTATTCTACAACAGCAAGAATTTTTAAAAGATCATTTTGCTTAAATCACTTTTAAAAACACTTGCAATAAAAAATTTTTTTAAATAGGAAATGTTGGCATAAAAAAAATCTTCAAAAGAAGAAAACAGAAGAAAATTAGTCTTTTTTTTTTTTTTGCTTCTCCAATTTAAAGGCAATATCCACAGTACACTTCCTGAGCCTAGCATTCACATAATTTCCCCATCCTCACTCTACAGCTTTTGTTTATTGTGGATATCACTGTGAATGCACGGCATAATCTTTTCCAGATTACATTAACACAATTTCATTCTTAAAACTGCTTCCTTACATTATCCAAAGATTATGCAGTTTTACTGACATGACACCTTTCAGTCACTTCTTAAGACATCTGCTGCTACAACTTGTTCAGTACCCAGATATTCTCCTAAAAATTCATAATACAATTTCAATATTCCTTAGTGTGGGGAAGTTGGGGTTCCTATGGCCAGGATCCTCACTGAACTTAAAGCACCTGATGATGTAACTGGCCTTCCACACCTTTAGGCAATAAGCTATTATTGCGCAATATAGAGAGCTCGGCCCAGTGCTCTGGGCGGAGGCAGAGACGCTAGTGCTCAACCTATTGCCAGGAGAACAAGCTGGGTAATAAACCCTCTCACCCCAAAGACCGTTTTCCTGTCAATTTCTTTGGTCACATTGAATCCATAGCAAACTTGCCTGGGGCTGAAACCCATTGGCCAAGACACTTAGATTCGGGTTTCTCAACAAACATTTTGAGCTGAGTAATTTTTTGTTCAGGAGATCTGTGCATTGTAGGGTGTAGCAATGTTCATGGGGTCTACCCACTAGATCCCCGTAGCACACCTCTGCCCCTCAGTGCTGACAACCAAAACCATCTCAGACATTGCCAAATAGCTCGTCGAGGGCAAAATCATTCTCAGCTGAAAACCACTGCCTTAGCCTAGGCAAGTGCTCCAGTTAAGAAGTATCCATTTAGAGTGCCATTTGTTTACAAAGAACAGTAAAATCAGCTCTGTGAAATATTTACAAGTTGTATCTTTCCCTTTCTCAAATGTGAAATTTTAATAAGAAAAAAACTGAGAAAGCCAAACTCAATGACACACAAATTTTATTTGCTAAAGCAAATAGTTTAAATAAGATTATATAAAATTTTCAATTCTGTGAAGTTGTCAACACCAGATGTCATACATATCAGCTATTTTATTAAATTGACTTAATATTCCTATTTGTTTACCAGAAAAAGTTTAAGATAAATTTCTTTAGCAACATTTTCAAAGAACAGGAGGAGTCAACTCACATACATTGCCTTTCTATTTTAATATGAGAATTAGTATTTTAGCAAAAATATATTGAGCAATAACTTTAAAAGCTCATGACTTGCAGCTTCCTTTATAATAACCACAAAAATAAACCCCAAAACTTTCTAGAACCAGAGCTGTGAGCTCATAAAGCTGAGGAAATCCTGCCCCGACTGAATTTTACCAAATACAGTTCCTAAAGGAAATGAGGTTTTTAGCTTAGGCCTATTATAAAGTTGATGATCCATTTGCAGAAAATCTTGTTCTAAAAGAAAGAAAAAGAGATGAAAGAAAAAAAGTCTATTTTCGTGCATTTCACCAAAATAGGAGCAAATGACATAAAATCATGGCATTTTAATTTCACTTATGGAAAAGTTTAAAATACTCAGGCGTCACAATTTCATTGTAAAAACATTTACAATTAGAATCGCAGAATATTGGTACTGGAAGAATCCATAGATGATACCTACTCCAAACCCCCAATTTTAAATAAAAAATATGATTTGATAGAGAAGGAATCTTCAAATGTACCCACAAACTTAATTTCTTAAAAAAAATAAAAGTCCTAAGTAAATACACACAATGTTAACACTTGGATAATAACTTGGATTTTGAGTAGTGATTACATAGAAATATTGTATTATCTTTTTTTTCCTACTACATATATTAAGATGAAGAAACTAACGCCTGGAAGGTATGTGGTTTGTCTAGCCCAACAACTCAGAACCTGGGTTTCCTAAATACTGGGCCCAATGCCTTTTCAGATTACAAATAATGTTTACAAACTAGAGGGAGTAATTTATATTAGGCAGTATTATGAAGGAACATTTGATGCCTGCAGAAGGCACTGGACATTTAATTCCTTACATGCCGCTTTCTTTACTTCTCTTTTTCTTGCGTTACACTTAAGTGTGGGGGAGGCATGTACTGTTGGGTAAACACCAGTCAAATCATCAGTGACCTATTACAAACGGGCTCCTCCACAGTTCAGGCAGCACTCATGGCTCTGTAACAACATGGTCCAATACAATACATGGTTCACGTAGGTAAGTACACATTGGGGGGCCAGGTTAAAAAAAA
The DNA here is from genome assembly GCA_029783875.1 of Phataginus tricuspis. Classification (NCBI taxonomy): domain Eukaryota; kingdom Metazoa; phylum Chordata; class Mammalia; order Pholidota; family Manidae; genus Phataginus; species Phataginus tricuspis. The sequence goes on along the minus strand of JAQQAC010012400.1, from coordinate 11,585 downwards.
AGAACAAGGAATGAATTTTAGTAATACACTGTATTTAACCCCAATATAACCAAATATTATTTCAACATGTAACCAACATAAAAAATTAGGATATTACACGTTTTCTCCTACTGAGTATTTTCAAAACTCGGTTATTTTATACTTAGAGCACATCTCAATTAGCACTAAACCACACTTCTCGACAGCCACCGCGGCTAGTGGCTACCCTATTGCAGCACGGGTCTATCTGCTGACTGAATTAAAAGCAGTTCCATTCATTTGAGTAGTTATTTTGATTTCTCTCCAAAGCTGACAAAATTCCCAAAAGTCTTTTTGTACAGTGAGAAAGTGTCCCCCGATGTCCCCACAGCTTAACATGTCATGAGTGAAAATATGCTACTATCTCCTTCTACACACTTACCTTGAGGACAGAAACGCCGGCCTAAATTCTTGGTAATGCAACTAATGACGATGCTGGTCGTGGCTTGAATTTCCTCTACCGCTCCAAAGCAAGACTGAAAGTCCTTTTCTTACTAAGGGAAAGTAAATATTAAGGGGAAAAAGTCACTAGAAGCCATACTTTCTCGTAGCAACCTTCCCCTGCTGATCCCTTCCTAAACCCAGCAATCCTAAAGAGAAGGAAGGCAGTCCTGCTCCCTATAAAATGCCGGTGAAGATAACTGCGAAATGCCATTTCCTCGTCCTAGGTGCCACTTCATTTGGACGTGTGTGACCGCACAGCTATCCTCGCTCCACGCGGTGCCAGAGCGGAAAGGGCTCTGTAACGCTGTGGGGCCCCAGGGCCATGCTGAGGGCAGCGAGAGGGGCACCCCAATGGCCCGGGCCGAAAAGGTCAGGAGTTTCGGCCTCGGGATGCGAAAGGTGGGAACTCCGGGTGCGAGGCCGCGATCCCGGAGCCCGGGGTCCCCGTGGCGGCGGAGGCGGGCACAGGCCTCCGGGCGCCGCCCACCTGCCGCCCGAGAAGGGGCCCCGCCAGCGCCCCGCTCCCCACCTGCCCCGCCCGGGAGGCGGAGTCTCCGGCGGCGGAGGGAGCCCGCGGCCGCGCCCGCTCGCTTACCGCCCCAAATCCCCAGCTTCTGTTGGGACTTGTTCAGCTCTCCACATGGTCCCCCAGGAAGCGGTTCAGCAGGTCTGCGACCCCCGACTCCGGCACCACGGCGGGCCTGAGCGGAGGGCGAACCCGGCGCAGCTGACGGCCCAACCCGCGAGGCGCACGACCGCTCCGCGCGCGACCCGGCCTGTGCGCAGGCGCGCCGCCGCCGCCGCCCCCGCCGCAGACCCGAGCCTGGGGGGTGAGGACCCGGCCGCAGCTCTGGGATCTCGGCCGCCTCGGCCGAGGAGCGGTGTGCAAGCCGGCTTTGGGGAACACAGGGCAGAATTTACTGAGCACGGGGACATTTCTGTGGCCGTTCGGCTTGCCCGCCTCCTAACGTCCTCGGGTCCGGGGTCGCGGTCTGGGGCGAAAGCAGCTTCGCAGGCCTCCAGTCCACCCGGAGCGCCTCCTAAGTCACCGCCCCTGCACCTGTGGGTCAGGTAGGGAAAAGGAGACCCTGTACCCTTGTCCTCGTACAGATGAACTCCGCCTGGGGCAAGCTCTCCGTTTCTTCTCGCTTGTTGAAACTGTATTTAAAAGTGGGAGGAGGGGGAACCAATTATCTTAAGAGACCTAGACTTTTCCCCCAAATTACATTTCAATAAGCTGTTGAGATACACTAAACAAACCTAAGAAATGTTAAGATTATTTGTAGTCACAAACGTTTATTAAATACTTTGCTACAAGTAATCTCCATATGTGTGAAATTCTCTTGAACTGCTTGCTGTAGATTGAATGTGTCCCCCCAAAATTGACACGTTGAATTCCTAACACCCAATGTGAGTACCTCTGAATGGGGTTAGTACCCACCGAGGGGCCTGGTCCTTTATGCCTGTGAGGATTTATCAAAAAGATAGCCACCTATGAACCAGGAAGCAGGCCCTCACCAGGTGCTGAAGCCCGCATGACATTATCTTGGACTTTCCAGCATCTAGAACTGGGAAGAATTAATTTGCATAGTTTTTAAACCACTCAGTCTGTGGAATTTCCTTACAGCAGGCTAAATGCACTAAGATAGGATCAAAAAGAAAAACCATTTCTTAAATTCCAAGTCCATCAGAAGGAAAAAAACAGCCAACATTTCTACAATTTATGTTATATAAAATGAAAGAAAATAAAGAACTGTAAAGTAAAAAATATAAAGAATGTAAAATGAAACAATGAATGTAAAATACCAACCAGTACTATCAATAAGCACCACCATCCTCCACTTCTAACCCAGAAAATAAAAATCCTTAACCATTTGTTTTCCTAACGCAGTCACCCTGGCACAATACCTAGCAGGCACTTTCGCTTCTTTCCCTCACTGTCCATAACCAATTAACAACCAAGCCTGTCCATTCTGCTTTTGCCGTATTTCCTAAATTCTCTTTATATCTCACCTGGATCATACAACTGGCCTCTTAGCCTCCAGTTTTTTCCTTCATTCATCTGCACACTGGCACTGGAGCTAGTTCCCCAAAGCACTGGAGACCTCGGGTTAGACACCCACTCAAAACCACCCAATAACTCTCCAGTGTTCAGAAAGCCCTCCTAAATCTGTCCCCAAGTTTCTTGTCCACCCACCCTCCTCCAACAACCTCTCTCCCCCTGTATACTCACACCAGCTATGCATTGACAGGAATGCAAAAAACCAATATTATATTCCTGCTGGGGTAGGCCTGCACCATAAAAAGCTAAGAAACAAACAATGCAAGGATGTATGAATAAAAGTGAAAGATGAAAGATGCCACAGGCAGAATAGTGTGGTCAAGAGATTGGAACAGAAAGCCTAATCTGGTAGGACAAATGCACAATACTAATCCTTGTGCAATAATTCCTTGCACATTTATGGTACTTTGTACTTTTGGATAATAAGAGCATACTGTGCTTTTATACATATTATTCCATTTTATTAATAGTTCTTCAGTTATACCTCATGAGCTATCATGCCATTATTATAACAAGGTCTGCATTTTCATGTAACCCTCCCCAAAGCCCTGGACATTAGTGCAGGTAGTAGTATTATTTGAATTTTATATGAAAATTAAGATCAGGAATTTTAAGTGATTCACCTAAAATTACCCAGCAGGTATTAATTGCCTTCCATTTCTCTGAGCCAGTACTGCCACCTTTTTCTCTTTCAATAAATATAGTTATATCACCACTAGGCTAGTCATAGTTCTCATCTATCTTATTTGAAAGGTTAAGGACAGAATAGAGGTGGAAAATTCAGATCAAAATTGTCAGTACAAATAATGCTATTACCATATAGTATAAAAAACTTTTTAATATTTTCTAAGTATGTTTTGAAGTATGTGCACACAGTGATGTCCCAAATTTTCCATACTTCTTGAAGTTGAACATTTACAGTCATGATTCAAACTATAACGAATGTCAAGAAACACCATTAGCATTCTAATGTGTAGCACTATACAAAAAGGAATTTGGATACAAAGGTTAACTGAACAAAATGCACTTTCTAGTAATTATAGTTTTCACATAACAATAAAACAGACAACAAAGGAAACTGCAAAACTAACTTGCAGTGAGGGGTTGAGCAACAAAAATGGATGAGCAAAATATTACCTCTGTTAAAAGCAAGAGTCAAAATTAGGAACACTTTTTAAAAACTAACAACTCTTCCTTACAAATTTGAAAATGAGAAATTCTAACTTCACAGTACCCCATACCCTCACCCCTATTTTCCAACCCTGGAGTTTGTGGAGAAAGGCAAAAGGTATATGGGAAAAAAAGGAAATGGAGAAGAAAGCTAGATAAAAACATGACCCCATGGACTGCCAGAAAGTTTCGAGGTTAAGCTGGGGAAAGCACTGGAGCAGATGCTGAATGTTAGAGCCGGAAAAAAATAATCTGGTTAATCCAACCCCCTCACTTGACAGATGCAGACACTGAGTATGAGAGAATTAAAGGACTTGCTAAAGTCCCATATAAAGTTAGTGACAGAGCCAAACTGAAGTGCCTGGCTGCCTGGTCTGTGTTCTTCCCTTCACTCCACACTCTAGCTCTGTTGGAAAAGATGGGTAAGTCAGGACACCAGTATTTTCTTTGGTTGTAAACCCTCTTCTTGTTGCTTTCCTTGACACTGCAGCTCCTGCATACTATTTTTAAGTCTTTAAATCGCTCCGTTTCCTTCTATTCCAACAGCACGCCTGCCTCAGGGGTGGTGATCTATTTCTGCTTACTCCATAGAATTGTTTCCCAGCTCCATAACTAGATGTTCCTATGGCTGTATTTGTGAGCTCAGAATGGCCACAGTCTTCCTCGGAGTAGATTTGTGTGTTCCAGGCCCCGGAACCGACCCCGTTACACTACCCTCCCAAGTACTGTGAGGCTCATGCTTCCGAGGTAAATAAAACATAAGGCATAATGTGGTCACAGAGGACCAGTCATGCGAGAACATGTCCGCTGTTTTCAAGAAATCTTATACAGGAAATGCTTCTAAAGAATTACTGAAGAAGGCGAATTATTAATAAAAACAAAGTAAATCTGCTTTGCTTGGCCAAGAAATGTTTTTAAAGGAATCCATGTGTGAATCAGCTAACCCCTGACCAAGCTAACCTGTATAATAACAACAGCTGTTAGCTAGCACTCACTATGTGTCAGTCATCTCATGATTTTTAACCATCACAACAATCACAAACAAGAGTGGTAGGTATTTTTACCCTCATTTTACTACTTAGGCTCAAAGAGTTTAACTTGACCACAGTCCCATAACTAAAAAGCTGCATAACAGATTTAGACCAAGGATAGATTCACTTCAAAGTCTCTGTGTATTTACCTCTAAATCATTTCTGTTGCCCTGGTGCTTTTGGTTTTTCTCCCACTACAGCGTAGCTTTGCTTAGTTACTTCTCAGCCGACTTCCCAGATTGTGAGCCTCACCATTTTAACCAGGGGCTCTTTGGGTTTTCACTTGCAGACCTAACAGCATCTTGTCTCCTGAGGAAAGTTGAATCAAAACGCACACACTTGACCCTTGGGTATATAATTTAACAATTATTCTCCCATAGATTTAGCATTAGCCCAAGAATTTTGTCCAGGCATGGAAATGATATAAAGACACAGAAGTAGCTAGTCAAGGGCATGGTAACTCAGGGACTCAGCAACGCTGACCCCCAAACTAAATAGGTAGTGTTCAATAATCTCTTCTCACTCCTGCCTCAGCCAGATGGAATTCAAATATTTCACCTTTATCATTTCATTCCTCTCTTAACAGATGTACATAGCTGATATGGTCTTGTACAGCCTGGATCCACCTGAATAGCATGGTGGCTGGAATACAGGAAGCATTCAGTAAATATTGCCTTTGAATAATAGCATATACCCAAGCACTAAATTTGGGTATAAATGCCTCAGATCCCTTTTAACCTGAGCCAGGTGGAAGCAGCTTACACACAAGTCAGATTTCAGAAGGAAGAAGAAGGGTCTGTCAGGTGGACATAGGGTAGGAAGGCCAGATGTGGTCAGGACGTCTCCAAAGGCTGGTTCCAACAGTGCAGTATGTTTTCCCAGTCAAAAATCAAAACACATGGTTTAAGAAAAGGGCTGTGATTTTTTAATTGAAGTTTAAGGTACATACAAATTTACATGTAATCTCCAGGGTATGCTGATTTTTACATTCCTGTAACCCCACCCAGATCAAGACATGGAATATTTCCAGCACTCCATAAAGTTCCCAGTATTCACGGTGGTTTATAAACAACAAGGAAAAAAAAATTTAGTATCAGGACTGAAAACCAGAAAACAGGGAAGGAACTTTGAAGCTGGGCAACCAGAAAGCTGGATTTGGGGGACTGTATCGGGTAAAAATAAGACGAACCCCACTTTAAATCTTCTTTTAGTGGTGGTTGTTGAGTGTTTCTGTGATTTCACATTCATTATTCCGTCGATCCTCACAATGACTATGCGATATAGTCAAGACTTAACCATCTTTTGTACGTGAGAATATAGAAACTTGTTCAGGGTTTTCGAGCGCAACATTCCCCACCCTAGGCAAGAGAAAGAAATGGATCTTGAATTTGCTCAGCATATCCAGCCACGTGGCAGCTGGGAAGTCCTGGCATCAGGTTACGGACTAGCTCCGCTCCGCCCACCTGTCGGCTGGTGATTCGCGCCCCAATATAAAAGCTTCAGGCCAGCTGTCCTTCAACAGCGGTGCTGAACTCTGCCGCGTGCTCTTTGAATTTCCTAGAGGCTGCTCGCTTTTCCAGGTCGGTGCCTTGGGCAGAACGGTGCGGACACCCATCTGACCGCAGACCTTAGGTACATTAGGAGGCACCCACAGCCCTGCTTAACTCCTCCGGGGCTGGTCTGAGCATCTTTGTGCCTAGAAAGAAAGAATACGGCGAGTGTCCTGGAGGTGATAATTGTTATTTTAATTATCCCTGAAGACTAGAGTGCAATAATCCGAGGAGACAGCTAAGATTGCACAAGCAAAGTACTTCTTGGCATCGAGGACAGCGAGACCGGTTAAAGGCCAACATTTTGAGAACTCCGCCTTAGGACTGAGAAGGGGGATTGGGAATGAAACCAGAAGCCCCAAAGTGTATATGACTACAGAATAGAGACAGAATAAAAGAAAAACGATTGTTTTACAATCACTGAAACAGTTTGTAATAGCAGCGTGAAGGACTATTTGCCTTGTCCCGGACGAGGCAGGAGAAAGCGCCCCTAAAGTAGAAGAAACACGGAAATTGCTGTGCGCTGCAGGGCTCGCGCTGACTTGTGCGACTGTGCGTTGCAAGCCAACGAGCCCCACGGAAGGGTCGCTCGGATTCGGCACCTGCCACCTGATGTGGTGCCTGGAGCGGCTTCGCTTGGATCCTCAGCGCCCTCTGCGGGGCAGGAACGAGCTTTTTAAGGGTCGGTCCAGCCGAGCCTCGGCCATCACGCCCACCGCATGCGCAAATGTGCTCACGCCCGACCGCATCCCCGAATTTTGCATTCCCCCGCGACTCGCTTCCTGCCCGGCCCTGGATGCACTCCGGTTCTCCTGCAGCAGAAAAGCGGGGTCAGATGACGGCGCCGGGCGCACCGACTGGGACCCACGCTCTCAGGCTGCGCTCTCGCTGCAGCACCTGCCCCGCGCGCGCACCGCCTACGGCTTCTGCGCGCTGCTCGAGAGCCCGCACACCCGCCGCAGGGAGTCGCTCTTCCTCGGGGATCCCCGCGCCGCCACGCTTCTGGAGCCGTCCGCCGCCCGGCCCGCACTCCGCCCCCGGGCCCACACCTACGGCGCCGGCGGCGGCAGGGGAGACGCCCGGCTGGCGCCCCAGGGCCGGGTCCCCTCCGCTCCCGGCGGGGCCCGTCAGTCCCGGGACTCGCGCGCCCCGCCGCCCGCGGCCGCCTGCCCCTGCGCGCCCCTGACGGTCTGCTGAGCCGCGCGCTGCGGGCCCGCGCCCGCTCAGTCGCCAGCGGGGACGAGGACCAGGAGCGCGGCGCTGCCTCAGGGACCCCGGCCCGCGGCCCCTCCGCGTCTCCGCCTCCGCCCCCGGCCCGCAGCCCGAGCGCCTGGCCGCCGGGTACAGTCGGGCCAGCGGGCGCCTCCGCATCCGGCTGCTCCGCGCCGAGGGCATGGCCGGGGGAACCGCTGAGCCCCGCGCCGTCGGCTGCGGCCTGAGCTTCGTCCTGCAGCCGCCGTCCTGCAGCAGTGCGGCGCCGTGGTCCGGCGGAGCCCAAGGCCGTCTTCCACCAGGGCTTCTGCCTGGACGGGCTGTCGGAGGACGAGGGGCGCCGCCTGGCCGTGCGCGTCAAGGTGGAGAACAAGGGCGGCGGCCTGGAGCGGGGCCGCCTGCTGGGCCCGGGCGAGCTGCTGCTGAGCCCGCTCCTGCTCCTCGGAGGGCCCGGGCCCTGCCCTCGGGGCGCTTTCTGCCCCCTGGGGGACTCGTGGACACGGCCAGCTGCTTTGTACAAAATAAACCTGTATTTTTTCTGCTTGGGGCTTTGTACAGCCCATTATTGGCAGAGATGACACTGGATTAATGATCACAGTACAAGATATAATATTTTGTGTAAATACCTCAAATTTCTTTTTTTTCAAATTGTATGCTATTCTGCAGTAGTGTTTCCCAATGCAGATAGCCAGTTGTATTTCATATGTTCCCCGCGATCCTACTGGGAGATAATGAATCACATGAAGTGTAAAGTTTCTTGTTTCATGTATCATTTGAAGTTGTACAACCTAGCTCCACCATCAGCACCCAAAGCCGAAATTCTACTTAAGTTCTCCTTGGTGTACTATACACGAAAAGTGAAGACTATTTTCATGCTCATATGCCAGTATTAAAAACAAATTAATATATTCCATGACTATGTAATTTGTGGACTACATGGTCTCACACATAGACTATTACATTTCATTAAATGTACATAATATATATAATCATTAATGATTTACCACACTGTTATAACCGTGTACATAAAACTCTTGATATTATATAATACATTTCATGATTTATCATCCACAACAAATACTGATGGTTGGTATGACATAATAATTATTAATCAGACGTAACCCACTGAAATGTCAAATCATTTCCAGTTAACATGCTTATCATAACCTACAGAAAAGCTTCATCACCAAGCCACCCAAAACCAGTAACCCTTCCACAACTGCATGCCTCTTCCCACTCCAGCCCCATAAATTGTGGCAGTTTCTACAAACAAGTTTTATCTGGCATCTTGTTCTTATTTAAGGGCCATTTCATCTAATGATGACTTAAATAAGACATCTCAATGAATTAATGACTAATCAGCTGATGCTCACACCTAACCATGAGGTCATACATTTGGTATTTTTTAATTTGGGGAGATGCAGGAACTTGGCTATAGCCTTCAGAGGTCTTAACACAGTCAAGCAAATTGTAGCTGAGCTTTAATTGAATATTGTTTACCAACATCATAAACCATAACATTCAGTCAGTGTGACAGGACATAAGAAAACTATCATGTACACATACATGTACAAGCACACATAAACACTTAGTTTAACCAAACCCTCATGCCCCCAACAGAGCTTGTACTTTATGTGTTTGTTTGTATCTTGCCAAACCCCCAAAAGAAGACAAAGAACATAAACTATACAAGGCCCATATCCCATCCAATATTCTCAACCATAGTTAACCAACTATTAATAAAACTTTAAAATGAACAACATGACCACATTCTTCAATCCTACTCAAAAATATCTAGAGCACCAGTTCTACTTAGGTTCATAAAATAGCCATAGACAGACATCCCCACAAATTAAAATTTCAACACAGATCAAAATCTAAGTACATTTAATAGAGTAACAACTACAAATAAACTGAGCCTCACCCACAGTGAGCAAGGTAATTAAACAGACCCAGCAAAATGACCCGTTATAAGCATGTACATAGAACTTACTATAAGTAATGACCCCATTACACATAAACGTACTACTTTACATATATAAATTCCAATCGACTGAAATCTCCCTAGATCCACTCACAACCTAACTTGTTAATGTAGCTTAATAATTAAAGCAAAGCACTGAAAATGCCTAGATGAATGTGCTAACTCCATAAACACATAGGTTTAGTCCCCATCTTTCTG
>JAQQAC010012393.1:702-11431 GCA_029783875.1 Phataginus tricuspis | reverse complement strand
CATCCTACAGTATGGGAGAATATATTCATAAATGACATATCCAATAAGGGGTTGACATCCAAAATATACAAAGAGCTCATGCACCTCAACAAACAAAAAGCAAATAATCTAATTAAAAAATGCAGAGGATCTCAACAGACACTTCTCCAAAGAAGAAATTCAGATGGCCAACAGACAGGTGAAAAGATGCTCCACATTGCTAATCTTCAGAGAAATGCAAATTTAAACCACAATGAGATACCACCTCACACCAGTTAGGATGACTACCATCGAAAAGACAAACAACAGCAAATGTTGGTGAGGGTGTGGAGAAAGGGAAACCCTCCTACACTGCTGGTGGGAATGTAAATTAGTTCAACCATTTGGGAAAGCAGTATGGAGGTTCCTCAAAAAACTCAAAATAGAAATACCATTTGACCCAGGAATTCCACTCCTAGGAATTTACCCGAAGAATGCAGGAGTCCAGTTTCAAAAAGACATATGCACCCCTGTTTATTGCAGCACTATTTACAATAGCCAAGAAATGGAAGCAACCTAAGTGTCCATCAGTAGATGAATGGATAAAGAAGATGTGGTACATATACACAGTGGAATATTATTCAGCCATGAGAAGAAAACAAATCCTACCATTTGCAACAACATGGATGGAGCTAGACGGTAGTATGCTCAGTGAAATAAGCCAGGCAGAAAAAGACAAGTATCAAATGATTTCACTCATCTGTGGAGTATAAGAACAAAGAAAAAAAAACTGAAGTAACAAAACAGCAGCAAACTCACAGAACCCAAGAATGGACTAATAGTTACCAAAGGGAAAAGGACTGGGGATATGGGTGGAAAGGGAGGGATAAGGGGAAAAAAGGGGTATTACGATTAGCACACATAACATTGGGGGTGTCATGGGGAAGGCAGTATAGCACAGAGAGACAAGTGACTCTATAGCATCTTACTATGCTGATGGACAGTGACTGTAATGGGGTATGTGGTGGGGACTTGATAATGGGGGGAATCTAGTAACCTCAATGTTGCTCATGTAAGTGTATATTAATGATACCAAAAAAAAGTGATAAAAAATAAACAGGGAACATAGGGGTTCATATGTGTTTTTGAATCTGTGATCTTGTTTCTTTGGGTAAATTCCTAGGAATGGAATGATTGGGTCAAATGGTATTTCTATTTTTAGCTTTTTGAGGTACCTCCATACTGCTTTCCACAAAGGTTGAACTAATTTACATTCCCACCAGCAGTGTAAGAGGGTTCCCATTTCTCCACATCCTCACCAGCATTTGTTGTTTCTTGTCTTTTGGATGTGGGCCATCTAACTGGTGTGAGGTGATACCTCATTGTCGTTTTAATTTGCTGTTCCCTGATGATTAGCGATGTGGAGCATCTTTTCATGTGCTTGTTGGCCATCTGAATTTCTTCTTTGGAGAAGTGTCTGTTCAGGCCCTCTGCCCATATCTTAACTGGGTTATTTGTTTTGGAGGCATTGAGGAGTGTTGAGTTCTTTATTCATTTTGTATGTTAACTCCTTATCAGATAAATCATTTATGAATACATTCTCCCATACTGTAGGATGCCTTTTTGTTCTGCTATTGGCATCCTTTGCTGTACAGAAGCTTTTTAGTTTAATGTAGTCCCACTTGTTCAGTTTTGATTTTGTTTCCCTTGCCCGAGATGTGTCCAGGAAAAAGTTGCTCATGTTTATATTCAAGAGACTTTAGCTTTTGCTTTCTTCTAAGAGTTTTATGGTTTCATGACTTACAATCAGGTCTTTGATCCATCTCCATACACAATGTTAACAAAAGTTTACTTTTGTGTATGTAGTTAAACAATAATTCAGTTTCATTCTCTTGCGTGTAGCTGTCCATGTTTGCTAACACCAGCTGTTGAAGAGGCTGTCATTTCCCTGTTGCATGGCTCCTTTATTGTATATTAAATGACCATATATATGTGGGTTTATATCTGGGATCTCTATTCTACTCCATTGATCTATAGATCTGTTCTTGGATTTTGCACTAGTTTTTAATTTTTTTGAAGTATAGTTGATATAGAATATTACATTTGTTTTAAGCAAATAAGACAGTCGTTCAACAATTACACGTTTTTAAATCCTCACCCCAACGAATGCACTTACTACCTGTCAACATATGAAGATGTTACAGAGCCATTGACTGCATTCTCTGTGCTTCACTTACATCCCTGTGACCAGCTTATACTATGAGGTTTTGTGCCTGTTTATCTCTCTGATTTTCTATTGAAAAAAGATACTTTACAGATGTTCCAGTTATCCACATAAAAACTACCTCAAAGCTTAGTGGCTTAAAGCAATTCCTTATTATATTTCATTGTTTTCTGGATAGAGTGGGCTCAGTTGGGCATTCCCACATAAGGTTTCTCATTCTGCTATAGGCAGATATTGGTGGGAGCTGTAGTTCTCTGAAGGCTCAGCTGAGCTAGGCATGGCATGTAAGAATGCTCACTCACACAGCTAGACTGCCTACCAGAGGTTTCCTTGTAGCCTCTCTATGCAGGTGGAGCTTTTCACAGCAAGTCAGCTGAATTCCAAGAGGGAAACCTCCCAAGAGTATGTACAGTAGTCCCCCTTATTCACTGGGGATGTGTTCCAAGACCCTCAGTGGATGCCTGAAACCACAGATAGTAGCTAAACCTATATATATATTTTCCTGTACATATATACCTATGATAAAGTTTAATTTATAAATTAGGCACAGTGAGAGATTAACAGTAATAACCAGTAATAAAACAATAATTGTAACAGTATACTGTAATAAAAGTTATGTAAATGGGGTTGCTCTCAAAATGTCTGATTGCTTGTACTCACCCTTCTCGTGGTGAAGCGAGATGATAGAATGCCTGCACCACGAGATGAAGTGAGGTGGGTGATGCAGGCCTTGGGACATAGCGCCCAGGCTACTGGTGACCTGGTGGTGTACCAGAGGGAGGGTCGTCTCCTCCCGGACCCTGGTTGACCACAGGTAATGAGAATCGCAGAAAGCAGAACTGTGGGTAACGGGGACTGTATTCCAAGAGGCAGGATGCGGAAGCTGCCAGACTAGTTAATGGCTGCACCTAGAATGAGCCTGGCTCTCTGCTATGTTAGATGAGCAGAGCAGTCTCAGGACCTGCCCATACTCCAGGGTGAAGAAATCAATTCCACCTCATACTAGAGGACTGTCAAGGTCACATTTCTGCAAAAGAAAACTTAGGATGGGAGAAATGGTGGTCATCTTTGGAAAATATAATCTGTTAGAAACTTGACTAAAGGAAGAAATAACTGTATAATGCTTTAAAGACCATATTAGTTTATTCTTGCACTGATACTGTATATACATATGTGTATTGTTGCATAGTGTATGTATGTGCATGTGCATGTGTGTATAATGTGCATGTTATAATGCACACACATAAGTATACATACAGGTACATGCATGCATAAATATGTGATATTTTAGTATCAATATACTTCACTATGCTTGGGGTAAAGAAACACACAGCCCCATAGTTTTAATTAGTGTTCAAAGTTCTCACAACCATCAGACATGGAACTATCTTTCTCCCAGTGATTTGTGTTCCCACTCCTCATAAAACTGTTCTACATTTTCTCCCTATTCACAAACCCCTAACCCCCTCCTGACCTTACTCTCAGGTGATGACCTTGTTATTTATTTCCTTGAGAATAAAGCAACCAGAGGAAAAATTTAGTTTTCCTATCACTATATCTCCCAATTCCCTGTGTCATTATCCATATTCTATGCCTTTCCCCTCTGTGACAATATATAGAATACTCAGCCTACAGGAAACCTGGAACCCATCTCTTCCTGGCTACTCAATGGCTTAACACCAGGGTCATCAAATTTTCCCTCTCTTCTAGATCCTTTGCCTCAGCATACAGATAGCCTGAAATTTTGTCCCATTTTTTAAAACTCTCCCTGATCGCATAACCTCTTCCTGCTACCCCATTTCTCTACTTCCAATTACTGGAAATCTACAAAAGACTTCCTGTTCTCTGTCTCCATTCCCTCATCTCCCATTCTCTTGAACTCCCTGTTGCATCAAACCTGCCCTTGTAGAGGTCTGAGATGGCCACCACAATGCCAAATACGGTGACCAGTACTAAGTCTGTTGTTTTTTTTTTTCAATTCCCATTTTTAAAAGTTTTGGTATCATTAATACACAGTCACATGAGCAACATTGAGGTTACTAGATTCCCCCCATATCAAGTCCCCACCACATACCCCATTACAGTCACTGTCAATCAGCATAGTAAGATGCTATAGAGTCACTACTTGTCTTCTCTGTGTTACCCTGCCTTTCCCGTGCCCCGCCCCACATTCTGTCTGCTAAACGTAATGCCTCTTATTCCCCTTCTCCCCACCTTCCCACCCACCCTCCCCAGTCCCTTTCCCTTTGATAACTGTTAGTCCATTCTTGGGTTCTGTGAGTCTGCTGCTGTTTTGTTACTTCGGTTTTTTCTTTGTTCTTATACTCCACATATGAGTGAGATCATTTGATACTTGTCTTTCTCTGCCTGGCTTATTTCACTGAGCATACTACCCTCTAGCTCCATCCATGTTGTTGCAAATGGTAGGATTTGTTTTCTTCTTATGGCTGAATAATATTCCATTGTGTATATGTATCACATTTTCTTTATCCATTCATCTACTTATGGACACTTAGCTTGCTTCAATTTCTTGGCTATTGTAAATAGTGCTGTGATAAACATAGGGGTGCATATGTCTTTTTGAAACTGGGATGCTGCATTCTTAGGGTAAATTTCTTGGAGTGGGATTCTTGGGTCAAATGGTATTTCTATTTTGAGTTTTTTGAGGGACCTCCATACTGCTTTCCCAAATGGTTGAACTAATTTACATTCCCACCAGCAGTGTAGGAGGGTTTGCCTTTCTCCACATCCTCGCCAACATTTGCTGTTGTTTGTCTTTTGGATATTGGCCATCCTCACTGGTGTGAGGTGATATCTCATTGTGGTTTCAATTTGCATTTCTCTGATGATTAGCGATGTGGAGCATCTTTTCATGTGCTTGTTGGCCATCTGAATTTCTTCTTTGGAGAAGGGTCTGTTCAGATCATCTGCCCATTTTTAAATTAGATTATTTGCTTTTTGTTTGTTGAGGTGCATGAGCTCTTTGTATATTTTGGATGTCAACCCTTTATTGGATATGTCATTTATGAATATATTCTCCCATACTGTAGGATGCCTTTTTGTTCTACTGATGGTGACCTTTGCTGTACAGAAGCTTTTCAGTTTGATATAGTCCCACTTGTTCATTTTTGCTTTTGTTTCCCTTGCCCGTGGAGATATGTTCATGAAGAAGTTGCCGATGTTTATATTCAAGAGAGTTTTGCCTATGTTTTCTTCTAAGAGTTTTATGGTTTCATGACTTACCTTCAGGTCTTTGATCCATTTTGAGTTTACTTTGGTGTATGGGGTTAGACAGTAATCCAGTTTCATTCTCTTACAAGTAGCTGTCCAGTTTTGCCAGCACCAGCTGTTGAAGAGGCTGTCATTTCCCCATTGTATATCCATGGCTTCTTTATTGTATATTAATTGACCGTGTATGCTTGGGTTTATATCTGGGCTCTCTTTTCTGTTCCACTGGTCATTGGGTCTGTTCTTGTGCCAGTACCAAATTGTCTTAATTACTGTGACTTTGTAGTAGTGTTTGAAGTTGGGGAGTGTAATCCTCTCCACTTTATTCTTCCTTTCAGGATTGCTTTGGCTATTCAGGGTCTTTTGTGGTTCCATATGAATTTTAGAATGATTTCCTCTAGTCTGTTGAAGAGTGCTGTTGGTATTTTGATAGGGATTGCATTGAATCTATAGATGCAGGATGGCCATTTTGACAATATTTATTCTTCCTATCTATGAGCATGGGATGCGTTTCCGTTTATTGGTATCTTCTTTAATTTCTCTCATGAGTGTCTTGTAGTTTTCAGAGTATAGGTCTTTCACTTCCTTGGTTAAGTTTATTCCTAGGTATTTTTTTCTTTTTGATGCAATTGTGAATGGAATTGTTTTCCTGATTTCTCTTTCTGCTAGTTCATCATTAGTGTACAGGAGTGCAACAGATTTCTGTGTATTAATTTTGTATCCTGCAACTTTGCTGAATTTGGATATTATATATAGTAGTTTTGGAGTGGATGCTTTAGGGTTTTTTATGTACAATATCATGTCATCTGCAAACAGGGACAGTTTAAGTTCATCCTTGCCGATCTGTATGCTTTTTATTTCTTTGTGTTGTCTGATTGCTGTGGCTAGGACCTCCAGTACTATGTTGAATAGAAGTGGGGAATGTGGGCATCCTTGTCTTGTTCCCGATCTTAAAGGAAAAGCTTTCAGCTTCTCGCTGTTAAGTATAATGTTGGCTGTGGGTTTGTCATATATGGTCTTTATGATGTTGAGGTACTTGCCCTCTATACCCATTTTGTTTAGAGTTTTTATCATCAATGGATGTTGAATTTTGTTGAATGCTTTTTCGGCATCTGTGGAGATGATCATGTGGTTTTTGTCCTTCTTTTTGTTGATGTTGTGGATGATGTTGATGGATTTTCGTCCTTTCATCCCTGTAATAAATCGTACTTGATTATGATGGATGATCTTTTTGATGTATTTTTGAATTCAGTTTGCTAATTTCTTGTTAAGTATTTTTGCATCTGTGTTCATCAGGGATATTGGTCTGTAATTTTCTTTTTTTGTGGTGCCTTTGCCTGGTTTTGGTATTAGAGTGATGCTGGCCTCATAGAATGAGTTTGGGAGTATTCTGTCCTCTAAGTCTGTGTTTTATTTAGCCTCCCAGTGCATTTGGAAAAGTCTTTCCTAAAGTCCTGGTTTCAATACTCTCCTACTTTTCCTCTCACTGTTTACTCTTTAGTTTCCTGTGGTACTACGACTCACTTTCCTGACCTCTAAATGTTGGAATTCAGTGTCAAACTTAACATGTCCAAATTGAACCTTGTTTCCCTCTTCTAGACATGAGGTCCAGGCCAGAAAAAGGGGATGCTTAACTCTGTATCCCACATGTAATCTGTCATCAGATCCTGACAGCTTTACCTACAAAATATGTCAAAAATCTTCAAGCCCTAGAGCCCTCCTACACTGTTGGTGGGAATGTAAATTAGTTCAACCATTGTGGAAAGCAATATGGAGGTTCCTCAAAAAACTAAAAATAGAAGTACCATTTGACCCAGTAATTCCACTCCTAGGAATCTACCCTAAGGAAACAGGATTACAGATTCAAAAATACATATGCAGCCCTATGTTTATCACAGCACTGTTTGCAATAGGAAAGACATGGAAGCAACCTAAGTGTCCATCAGTAGATGAATGGATAAAGATGTGGCACATATACAGAATGGAATATTATTCAGCCATAAGAAGAAAACAAATCCTACCATTTGCAACAACATGGATGGAGCTAGAGGGTATTATGCTCAGTGAAATAAGCCAAGCCAAAAAAAGACAAGTATCAAATGATCTCACTCATATGTGGAGTATAAGAACAAAGAAAAAAACTGAAGGAACAAAACAGCAGCAGACTCACAGAACCCAAGAATGGACTAACAGTTGCCAAAGGGTAAGAGACTGGGGAGGGTGGGTGGGAAGGGAGGGAGAAGGGGAATAAGGGGCATTATGATTAGCACACATAACATAGTGGGGGGGGCAGGGGAAGGCAGGGTAACTCAGAGAAGACAAGTAGTGACTCTATAGTATCTCACTACACTGATGGACAGTGACTGTAATGGAGTACATGGTGGGGACTTGATAATGGGGGGAATCTAGTAACCACAATGTTGGCTCATGTGATTGTATATTAATGATACCAAAAAAAAATAGGCAAGTGATTATCTCTGTCTGTCCCCCAACTTGGGCACACCTCCCCAAGAGGCCAGGGATGTTACTAGATGGTTGAAGTCCATGCTGTTTGGTACTCAGGGGCTTCTGCAGGAGTAAACATCTCCAGACGCCTGTGTAACTTTCTTTTCTGATCAAGTGTAGTAACTTTTATTTACTGGAAAATGAGTAGTCCAGGATGGAGTAGAGGTAAACTAATGGTACTTTGCATGATCCAGATCGATTATTTTATTTGTTAGATGTCACTGTATATTTTTTTAGACAGTAGGAACCAACAGTTTTGTTTTAAGGTTCTTAAATGTGCTCTTGTTTACATTGCTTTTTTAAGAAGTTGAGGGAAATGAGTACTTTTCATAGTTTAACCCTTTTTCTTTTTTATTTCCTTTCCATATCCCTTTTATTTCACCCAATGCCAAAATACCCTTTCAGAAACACAAAGTAGACCTTTTCTACAAGCTACGCCATGTGATGAATGAACTGATTGACCTTCGGAGGCAGCTGCTGTCTGGCCACCTGACCCAGGACCAAGGGCGGGAGGTGAAGCGGCATGTCACCGTGCGCCTGGACTGGGGCAATGAGTAAGTGCGAGGCCGCCGTGTGGCAGCTTGGTCCCTGTGGAGTTCATGCCTGACCACAGCTTCTCTGAGGGATGAAAAGACGTGGTTTCAGTCTGTGCTAAGCTTTGATCATGTTGACTGAGAGTTGTTCCTTTCAGTTGATCAAAGGGCACTCACTGGTTGACTCACGGAAACTCTGTCAGCCTCTGTTTTCATTTCTGAAAAATTAAATAATTGGGCTACATTTTCTCTGAGGTCTCTTTCAGTTTCAAATTCCTTGACTTGAGACCTCAGTAATAAGAATACACTTCCATTTGTCTTTAGTACCTTTTTTTTTCATATAATTCTGTGTCTTTTACGTTTTTATAGCTATAGAGTGAATCTAAATAAGCATATGATGTAGATGGGAGCTGTCTACATCTGTACTTCAGAATATTCTCATCTAATTTGTCATTCAAAAATCGTCATTTATGCATTGGGTATGTTTATTTGCTATTCGTATGCAAGCAAAATTCTGACTTTGGCATGGGAAGTTAGACTAGAGAGTATTCACATTATGTTTCTTTCTAGACTTAATAATTGATGTAATTGCCATGTGCTTTTGTCTCATTCTCTTAAAATCAGGTCCACTGAACTTTGAAGTGACTAGATTTCAGATACGCATATACCTTAAGTATATTTCAGTACAAGCCTTTAGCTCCTCTCCCTTTCAAGGCATCATTGAAATGGTAGAAAATAAAAAGAATGGGAAGGGGTCCAGCAGTAAGTGGGATGTATGAGCCCATTGCTTGAAGCTGGAAGTAGATGGAAACTTAGTGACAAGAGAATCCCAGTAAATGTTGAAGAAACCTTAGGTAGTGAAGGAGCTGGTGTGCTCTGCAGTTCCCAGAATCATGGAGTTTGATAGTGTGTTTTAAAGCTTAAAAGGGATTGCTTGAATGTGTATAAAGGGAATAACTCACTGTAATGAGCAGAAGGCCTAGAAGCTCTGTGCTGTCCTTTCAGATAAACAAATAAAAAGACCGACAGTCTGGGAGACACCGGGAACAAGAGCTGAACCAGGACCTTATTGCAAAGCCCTCCATTGTGTGGTGTTGAAGGGTTTTAAAAGTGCAACAGCCAGATCCTTTCTGCTTAACCAGAAAGAGAAGCTTGCTTGTTACCCACCCATATACAAAACCCCCCATACTTCTTCTAGTGCCTTTTAAATCTGAATGGACAATCAAGTATCACCAGATATTTGAAGAAATCCTTCCACAGGGAAAAGACACTGAACAAAATACCTCGTTGCAGAGGACATAACCTGGCCCCAGAGAAAACTAGAAATTAGTAAAGAACTTAAAAAACTTCTGAGTCTCTTCAGAGAGACTTAAGAAGATTTATTATGTAAAATGAAATACTATGAAAAAGAAATGGAGAATGTTACTTCTAAAATAAAACCTTCAGGAAGAGAACAGGAATATAGTTTGATGTTATCTCTAGGAAAATAAAAAGGTAAAGAAATGGTTGAGGAAAGAAGAGCAACATCAGACACCATAATTTCCAGAAAAAGAATAAAGGCAATAAAGAAGAAATTCTAAAGAAATGTTAGAAGAAAATTTCCAGAGCCAAAGTGCAGGAGTCTTAGGACTGAAAGAGCCCATCAGATGCCTCGTATAATGAAGGGGAACAAAACCCCAAAACTCACAGTGAGGTACATTAAGATATTTCAGTATTCCAAGGAGGAAGAGAATATCCAGATGGGAAAATGGGTGTTTTCTTTTTAATTGAAGTATCATTGATGTACAATCATACTGGTTTCAAATATACAACACAGTGGCCCGTGTTCTTAGAGCCGCACCCCTATTAGCGCAGTTACTATCTATCGATTAGGAAAATGTTACTGGCTAGAAAGAATCACTGGCTATAATCTCTTTGTACTACCGTCCCTGTGACTAACTTATATTATGATCGAGAATCTTTGTACCCCTTTATTCCCCACATTCTCTTCACCCACCCACCACAACCCCTCCCCCACGTAACCACCAGTCACTTCTCATTGTCTATAAGTCTACTGCTGTTTTTGTTCATTTTGGAAAAATGGGTCTTTTTACAAAAGAATAAGAATCATACCAGCCTCAAAAGTTTTATCAGTAACACTGGAGGCTAGAATATAATGAAGTAATATCATAAATATTCTATTGGGAAATGATTTTCCAGCTAGAATTTTGTAAACAACCAAACTATCTTATCAAGTGTAAGGGACAAGTAAGGCCATTTCTTTTTTTTTTTTTTTTTTTTT
>JAQQAC010012383.1:0-13590 GCA_029783875.1 Phataginus tricuspis | reverse complement strand
CAAATGGTATTTCTATTTTGAGTTTTTTGAGGAACCTCGATACTGCTTTCCACAATGGTTGAACTAATTGGCATTCCCTCCAGCAGTGTAGGAGGGTTCCCTTTTCTCCACATCCGATGTTGGCCATCCTCACTTGTGTGAGGTGATATCTCAATGTGGTTTTAATCTGCATTTCTCTGATGATTAGCGATGTGGAGCATCTTTTCATGTGCACGTTGACCATCTGAATTTCTCCTTTGGAGAAGTGTCTATTCATGTCCTCTGCCCATTTCTTAATTGGATTATTTGCTTTTTGTTTGTTGAGGTGTGTGAGTTCTTTATGTATTTTGGATGTCAACCCCTTACTGGATATGTCATTTATGAATATATTCTTCCAAACTGTAGGATGTCTTTTTGTTCTACTGATGGTGTCCTTTGCTGTACAGAAGCTTTTCAGCTTGATATAGTCCCACTTCTTCATTTTTGCTTTTGTTTCCCTTGCCTGGGGAGATATGTTCATGAAGAAGTCGCTCATGTTTATGTCCAAGAGATTTTTGCCTATGTTTTTTTCTAAGAGTTTTATGGTTTCATGTGTTACATTCAGGTCTTTGATCCACCTTGAGTTTACCTTTGTGTATGAGGTTAGACAGTAGTCCAGTTTCATTCTCTTACATGTAGCTCTCCAGTTTTTACAACACCAGCTGCCAAAGAGACTGTCATCTCCCCATTGTATATCCAAGGCTCCTTTATCAACTATTAATTAACTGTATGTATTTGGGTTAATGTTTGGATTTTCTATTCTGTTCCACTGGTCTGTGGGTCTGTTTTTGTGCCAATACCAAATTGTCTTGATTACTGTGGCTTTGTAGTAGAGCTTGAAGTCAGGGAGCCTAATTCCCCCTGTTTTATTCTTACCTCTCAGGATTGCTTTGGCTATTCAGGGTCTTTTGTGGTTCCATATGAATTTTAGAATTATTTGTTCCAGTTCATTGAAGAAAGGTGTTGGTATTTTGATAGGGATTGCATTGAATCTGTAGATTGCTTTAGGTAGTATAGCTATTTTGACAATATTTATTCTTCCTAGCCAAGAGCATGGGATGCATTTCCATTTGTTAGTGTCCTCTTTAATTTCTCTTAGGAAGGTCTAGTAGTTATCAGAGTAGAGGTCTTTCACTTCCTTCATTAGGTTTATTCCTAGGTATTTTATTCTTTTTGATGCAGCTGTGAATGGAATTGTTTTTCTGATTTCTCTTTCTGTTAGTTCATCATTAGTGTATAGGAAAGCAACAGATTTCTGTGTGTTAATTTTGTATCCTGCAACTTTGCTGAATTCAGATATTAGTTCTAGTAGTTTTGGAGTGGAGTCTTTAGGGTTTTTTATGTACAATATCATGTCATCTGCAAATAGTGACAATTTGACTTCTTTACCAATCTGGATGCCTTGTATTTCTTTGTTTTGTCTGATTGCCGTGGCTAGGACCTCCAGTACTATGCTGAATTACAGTGGAGAGAGTCGGCATCCCTGTCTTGTTCCCGATCTTAGATGAAAAGCTTTCAGCTTCTTGCTGTTAAGTATGATGTTGGCTGTGGGTTTATCATATATGGCCTTTATGATGTTGAGGTACTTGCAATCTATACCCATTTTATTGAGAGTTTTAATCATGAATGGATGCTGAATTTTGTCAAATGCTTTTTCAGCATCTATGGAGATGATTATTTGGTTTTTGTTCTTCTTTTTGTTGATGTGGTGGATGATGTTGATGGATTTTCGAATGTTGTACCATCCTTGCATCCCTGGAATGAATCCCTCTTGATCATGGTGTATGATCCTCTTGATGTATTTTTGATTTCAGTTTGCTAATATTTTGTTGAGTATTTTTCCATCTACGTTCATCAGGGATATTGGTGTGTAATTTTCTTTTTTGGTGAGGTATTTGGCAGGTTTTGGTATTAGAGTGATGCTGGCTTCATAGAATGAGTTTGAGAGTATTCCCTTCTCTTCTATTTTTTGGAAAACTTTAAGGTGAATGGGTGTTATTTCTTCTCTATATGTCTGAAAGAACTCAGAGGTGAATCCGTCTGGCCTGGGGGTTTTGTTCTTGGGTAGTTTTTTTGATTACCGATTCAATTTCATTGCTGGTGATTGGTCTGTTTAGTTTTTCTGTTTCTTGCTTGGTCAGTCTTGGAAGGTTGTATTTTTCTAAGAAGTTGTCCATTTCTTCTATGTTTTCCAGCTTGTTAGCATATAGATTCTCATAATATTCTCTTATAATTCTTTGTATTTCTGTGGGGTCCGTCATTATGTTTCCTTTCTCATTTCTGATTCTGTTTATGTGTGTAGATTCTCTTTTTCTCTTAATGAGTCTGGCTAGGGATTTATCTATTTTGTTTATTTTTTCAAAGAACCAGCTTTTGGTTTCATTGATTTTTTTCTATTGTTTTTTTCTTCTCAATTTTATTTATTTGTTCTCTGATCTTTATTATGTCCCTCCTTCTGGTGACTTTGGGCCTCATTTGTTCTTCTCTTTCCAATTTCAGTAATTGTGTCTTTAGACTATGCATTACGGAATGCTCTCCTTTCTTTAAATAGGCCTGAACTGCAATATACTTTCCTCTTAGGACTGCCTTTGCTGCGTCCCATAGAAGTTGTGGCTTTGTGTTGTTGTTGTCATTAGTCTCCATATATTCTTTGATTTCTGTTTTGATTTGGTCGTTAACCCATTGATAAATTAGGAGAATGTTGTTAAGTCTCCATGTATTTGTGAGCCTTTTTGATTTCTTTTAAATTTTATTTCTAGTTTTATACCTTTGTGGTCTGAGAAGTTGGTTGGTAGGATTTCAATATTTTTGAATTTACTGAGGTTCTTTTTGTGGCCTAGTATGTGGTCTATTCTGGAAAATGTTCCATGTGCACTTGCGAAGAATGTGTATCCTGTTGTTTTTGTGTGTAGAGTTCTGTAGATGTCTGTTAGGTCCATCTGTTCTAGTGTGTTGTTCAGTGCCTCTGTGTCTTTACTTATTTTCTGTCTGTTTGATCTGTCCTTTGGAGTGAGTGGTGTGTTGAAGTCTCCTAAAATGAATGCATTGCTTTCTATTTCCTCCTTTAATTCTGTTAGTATTTGTTTCACATATGCCGGCATTCCTGTGTTGTGTGCATATATATTTATAATGGTTATATTCTCTTGTTGGAGTGACACCTTTTTCATTATGTAATGTCCTTCTTTATCTCTTGCTACTTTCTTCATTTTGAAGTCTATTTTGTCTGATACAAGTACTGCCACACCTGATTTTTTCTCCTTGTTGTTTGCATGAAATATCTTTTTCCATCCCTTCACTTTTAATCTGTGTATATCTTTGGGTTTGCGGTGAGTCTCTTGTAAGCAGCATATAGATGGGTCTTGCTTTTTTATCCACTCTGTTACTCTGTGTCTTTTGATTGGTACATTCAGTCCTTTTACATTTAGGGTTATTATTGATATATTTGTACTTATTGCCATTGCTGGCTTTAGGTTCGTGATTACCAATGGTTCAAGGGTTGCTTCTTTACTATCTGACAATCTAACTTAACTTTCTTGTTAAGTTATTGTAAACACAGTCTGATGTTTCTTTATTTCTTTCCCTTCTTATTCTTCCTCCTCTATTCTTTATATACTAGGTATTTTATTCTTTGCCTTTAGTTAGTATTTGGATGGTCTGCCTTCTTTGCTATGATTTTATTTCCTCTGGTGACGTCTTTTTAGCCTTAGGAGTGATTCCCTCTAGAGCAGTCCATTTAAGATATTCTGTAAAGGTGGTTTATGGAAGGCAAACTCTCAGCTTTCCCTTGTCTGGAAATTGTTTAATCCCTCTGTCATATTTAAATGATAC
The DNA here is from genome assembly GCA_029783875.1 of Phataginus tricuspis. Taxonomy (NCBI): domain Eukaryota; kingdom Metazoa; phylum Chordata; class Mammalia; order Pholidota; family Manidae; genus Phataginus; species Phataginus tricuspis. The sequence goes on along the minus strand of JAQQAC010012383.1, from coordinate 9,744 downwards.
TCATACTGGATAGAATATTCTTGATTTGAGGTCCTTCTGTTTCATTACATTAAATATATCATGCCATTCTCTTCTGGCCTGTAAGGTTTCTGTTGAGAAGTCTGATGATAGTCTGATGGGTTTTCCTTTGTAGGTGATCTTTTTTCTCTCTCTAGGTGCCTTTAATACTCTGTCCTTTTCTTTGATCTTTGCCATTTTAATTATTGTGTGTCTTGGTGTTGTCTTCCTTGGGTCCCTTGTGTTGGGAGATCTGTGGGCTTACGTGGACTGCGAGACTATTTTCTTCCCCAGCATGGGGAAGTTTTCAGCAATTATTTCTTCAAAGACACTTTCTATCCCTTTTTCTCTCTCTTCTTCCTCTGGTACTGCTATAATGTGAATATTGTTCCGTTTGGATTGGTCACACAGTTCTGTTAATATTCTTTCATTCCTAGAAATCCTTTTATCTCTCTCTGCCTCAGCTTCTCTGTATTCCTGTTCTCTGATTTCTATTTCATTAATAGTCTCTTGCATCTTGTCCATTCTGCTGCTAAGCCCGTTGGTCGCTTGTCTCATTTCTGCATTGTTTTTCCTCGCTTCCCTCACTTCCTCCATCAGCTCTTGTGTATTTCTTTGTAGATCCATCTGTATGGTTATGACTTTTGTTCCAAATTCTTTTTCAGGAAGGTTGTGCATTTCCATCCCTTCAGGTTCCCTCTCTGGGGTTGCCTGGGTCTGGGTGAGTTTTGTTTGCACCATATTCCTCTGTCTTTTCATGGCGATAGAAGTCATCACTGGTAGGTGCACGTGTGTCAGCTGGGCTCTTTAAGACTTTTAAAAAGAAAAAAGGGAAGAAAAAGAAAAAAGAAATAAAAGAGAAAAAAGAAGAAATGGAAGAAAAGAGAAAAAAGAAAGAAAAGAAATAGAAAAAAAAAAACCCTGCCAGGATTAGATTCTCTGGGGATGCTGTAGGTGGCGCTGTTGCTCCACTATTCTGCAGCAGCGGCCGCACCACTCTGCAGGGCTCTTTGTAGCTCTGGCCAGGGCAGGAACGAATAGGAGGCTGTTGATCTCTCTGGGAAGTTTCTGTACGGCAACTTTTTCCCAGCCATATTCCAAGGGGTCTGAAATTCCCCAGGATTCCCAGCCTGCTGGGATGAGTGTGCTGGGACGATCCTGCGCCTCCGTTGGGCGCCTGTCTCTTTAAGAATGCTAAAAAAAGCATGCGCTTTTCTTTTGTCGTGGGGAGCCGGGTGTGAGGACCCAGTGCGTTCCCAGGCTCGGGTCCTGCACCCTCTTTCTCTCCAATCTCTGATACACCATATGATGTTTGTCAGCGCTCCTGGCGCAGATCACCAGTGCTGGTTATTTCGCGGGCCTGTACTTCCACTCCCTCCCTGCTCTGAATCCTCTCCTCCCGCCAGTGCACTGGGGTGGGGGAGTGCTCAGGTACCTCCGGGTCGCGGCTCCATATCTTACCCACCTCGCAGGGTGCCGAGTCCTCTCAGGTGTAGCTGCAGGCTGGGTGCCATCCTATATCTTCTGGTCTGTCTTTTAGGAATAGTTGTATTTGCTGTATTTTCATAAATATATATGGTTTTGGGAGGAGATTTCCACTGCCCTGCTCACGCCGCCATCTTCCCAGAAGTCTCCTATCAATGACATCTTAATAAAAAATAATAAAAACCGTCAAAGATTAATTACCAGTATGAATGAGGCAGTCATTGGGAAATGCTTGACTTCACTTACATCCTTCTATGTTAACAGATAGTAACTGTGCTAGTTAGGGGTGAGGATTTAATAATATGTGTCACTGTTGAATGATCGTGTTATATATCTGAAACCAATATAAAATTGTATATCAACTATACTTCAATAATAAAGGAAAATATAAATGTTTTTTGTTAGAGGAGAAAAGTAGAAAAATAGCCACAAAGTTCTAGAAAAGTTCAATATTCAAATTAGTATTGTTAGAGTCTTTGCTTAACAAATTAAAAACGTTATTCATGAACATCTAAATTTTACTGACTCAAGTTTAAAAGTTTTGTTGTGTGGAAACCTGTATATTTCAGAAACTCAAATATCTTGTGTAGGATTGAAAGTGTCCCATGAGAAAGAATATGAAACAAAATTAAAGAAGAGAATATCAGGCTATTTTAGAATGAAATACAAATCTTGTAATAATTATTTAGAAAGTTTAATGCTTCAATTATTTACAAAGTTTAATGCTTCTGATAACAGCTCCTTATATGGTGAAACTAGACAATGTCATAGCTAGATAATATTCAAAATATTTTTAAATCCAATTTTTTGCTGTAAGCAATTAGTCACATCAAAATTTAGAAACAGACTTGCTGGGGGGAAAAGCCCAATTTACATTCTAGACTTAAGAATTTATATATTTAAAAATCTGTATTACACATTTAAAAATGATTATGATGAAACTATTTATGGCTTATTATACTAGTTTTCTATTGCTGCTGTAACAAATTATCACACATTCAGTGTCTTAAAAAATCACACAAATTTATAATCCTGTATTCTGGAGATCAAAAGTCTGAAATGGGTTTCACTGGGTTCCAATGAAGGTGTTGGTAGTGCCGTATTTTTTCTGGAGGCTTTAAGACAGAATCTTTTCCTGTGTCTAGAGGCTGTCTGCACTTCTTGACTTGTGATCCCTTCTGTCCTCTTCACAGCCAGCAAAGGCAAGTTGAGCCTTACTCACACTGAATCACAGACTCTGACTCTTCTTTCTCCCTCCTCCTGCTTCCTTCCAGGACCTTGTGATTGTGTGGAGCTGACCGGATAATCCAGGATCATTTCCCTATTTTAAAGTCAGCTAATTAATAACCTTAATTCCTTCTGTAACCTTAGTTCCCCTTTGCCATGTAAAGTTACATATTCATAGGTTCCAGCAATTAGGATGTAGACATCTTTGTGGTGGGGGTGGAATTACTATTTTGGCTACCATGATTATTATCAATTTAACTTTCCTAGTTAAATTCCACTTAGAGAGCTGAGATGGTGAAATATGTAATGAAGATCTGTGCATAACTGGGTCACTTATGAGATTAGAAGCATGTTAAATAAGAAACAGTAGTAAGGCAGGAGAAGAGAGGTGAGATGGATTGACATCTGCTTGTGCTCCTAGGGGCTGATTGGTCTGTTCGCTTCATTGGGCCACTACTCCTGTTGACCAACGGATTGCAGATCTGAATGCCATCCCAATCAAAGTTCATATCTTTTTCTAAGTCAGTAAGTATAAAAATGCTACCTAAAAATCATAGAGTAGTTTTCAAAATGGTGGTAAAGTTTCCTTTCTTCCTGATAAGTCCCTTATTGACATTTGTTGCTAACCCTATTTTCTCCTTAGATGTTTTAGTTAAAATATGAAATCAAAGTGGTATAATTTCAGTACTTCTTAACTTTGTAATTCTGCAGGTAACTTGAGATCCTAAACTGACAGAGATCCCCAACCTCAGTCACATCATGGGAGACTGGGATGACTACATTTTGGAGTTAGACTTCAAAATGGTATGGGTTTTTAATTTACCAAACAAGAAAGAAAGTAGGAATTTAAAAAGTGATGAAAACAAAAAGAAAAGGAAACAAAGGGTAAACAGAATACTTAAAAAAGTGAGTAAAAGCAAAAATGTAAAGATGTAGCTATCAACAGAAATAGTGAAATAGGGGAAAAAGTCACAGATGGAGAATAAAAGTTATACAGAAAGTGCAAAAACTTAAGAGAGTTTGAGGAAAAACAGATGTAGGAGAAAAAAAAGTACAAACACCCAACATTGGGCAATGTAAAAGAAAGTCCAATAAATGGTGGAATAAATGTGAGCCAGAAATACAACAAGGTTAAAATAATGTTTGCTTTACTTAGCCTTAATAACAGGAAAGAGACTTACTGCCTTCTTATACATTTCCTTCCGAAAATGAAAATCTGTGGCCCCGTTGACAAAGCCTAAGACAATAACAGCCACTTACCCCTAAAAATTTCTACTTATTTGAAAAACAGATAGGTAAATTTATCATTTGGACGAGTTCTGTGGAAGATTATGATAATGTTTTTGTTTATTACTGTGTGAATATGAGTCTGTTAGTATGTTATTTTCAGTGGGTAGAGATGAAAAATTTCAAATATATAAAACCACAATGCCGTGTAACCCCCCTGCTAAGAGAGACACATATAGGTTGGCATAAAACTTGGCCAAACACAGTGATTGAGATGGACATGATACAATGAGCCCTGACTTGCTGGGCAAGGTGGAGGTGTGTCCTGCTTGCAGGCAAGAGAGATGGATTAAGTGACAATTTTGGGTCCCTTCTGGTCTTAAAATGACTATTAAGATTACAATCTGGAAACATCGCAGCTGGTGGGCCAATTACCTTTACTCTGCTTTGAAAATAAAGTTAACTTTCAATTATCCACACTAATTAGAGAGAAGTAGCATGGGGTAGATAAACTGAAATGAGGAAAAATCCAAAAATAATTTTGTTTTTCTTTGAAGGAGTTTTATAGTTACATGTAAAATAATGCTTAGGAAGTTCTGAATATACACAATTTTTCAGGCAAATGAGCTCTTTGGTATCAGTGATTATCTCTAACTTTATCCTCTTTTAGAGGTTACTGTAGAGTCTTGCATATATTCAAGAAATTTGTTAAGCGAAATTGAAAATGCATTGCCAGACCTGACCCATGAGCTTCCCAACCTCGCATCCTGTTCAGTCCTTCTCCTGCTTCCCATTGCAAGGGAGGAATGAAATATGTTGTCACTCACGGGTGTAGTAAGGTGGCTAAGAACACAGTAAGCTTCGTTACCAGAATTTGGGCTAAAAGGGCTTCTCTAGTTTTTGCTGTTCCTCAAATATGGCAAGCACGTCCCTTCCTCAGTGCCTTCTATTTACTGTTCCCTCTTTCTGGAAGGTTCTTTCTTTGGATATATATTGGCTTTCTTGCTCACTGTCTTTAGGAATCTGTTCAGATGTCACCTTCCTTGATGCTCTTATGTGATAGAACTGTACACACCCCATTCACTTTCTCTATCACTCTGTTTTATCCTTCTCCATAACAATTATCATCATCTGATTATTTGACATGCTGTTTACTGGTTTGTTTTTTGATTTTCTGTCTGCACAGATTAGTGTGAGTTCGCTGAGGACAGGAAATCTATTTTACTCACCTGTATTTCTATAATATCTAGAACAATGTATGTATATAATAGAACAAGTATTTGTTGAATTCAAGGTTTTTAAATATGAAGCAGAAGTGAAAAACGTACCATACGCTACCTGTTTCCCACTAACAAGGGACAGGGTGAGTCAGTTAGGAGTGCTGTCTATTAGCTCTGTGTTATAGCCAAATAAACTGAGTATCAAAGATGTTAAAGTTGAAGGACATTTAGCTGAACCAGAAACTCAAAATCATACCAGTCTGGCTTCTAGACACTGTGCCTTATTGGTATAAATTTCTCTTATTTTCTTGAAGGCTTTGGAGGGCATATAAGTTTGCCAAGCAGTCAGAGAGCAGGGTGGGATAGAGCAGAATAGCCCCAGGATGATCCAGTGCAGCATGGTGAGGGGGAATCTTAGAGGAGCAGAGAAGCAAAAGTCAAAGCCCAGGACATAGCAGTGTGCATCCTTCTGCGGGCTGAAGATAGTGGCAAGATAGAGAAAGTCTAGTTATACAGGCCAGAAGTATCAGCTGAGGTCAAGATGCCCAGGGCAAAACAGGTTAGTACTAAGACTGAAAACAATGCCAAGATATTACGGGCCAGTTTCTCTGCTGATGTGTGTGACCTATGGGTGAACTGGAAGGTTTATGGATGGTGTAGAGCCAGGTGTGGGATTGTCAACTGCCCCTTTGGAGTATTAGCTCCACATGCCTTCTGTGACTAGTGATATGGCTGTCTGCCCATTGGTAAACATTTTGTTCTTTAATGTTACTCCCCCTGGCAATGAGGGCCTGTGCACCCAGTCCGCCTGTGATTCCTGACATGCAGAGGGGTATTGCATCACACAGTTTTATCTTGTTCTCCCCTCTTTACGTTACAGGACTGCCTTGTGACCAGACACCTTTGTCTTGTGACCTCTTCCTCCATAAAATATTAAAAATTATATTTTATGACTGTGTTGGTCTAAAGATGAATATATGATATTAACATAGTAAAACACTGTCTTCAAACTAAAAGTTCTTTAGCTTCTGATTTTAAAAGAAATTGCAACATTTTTGTGGGGAGCTAAAAGTATTGTGGGTTCTAGGCACTGGGTCTGCAGTGGCTAACTGACAAAGCAGCTCTGGCTTATGAGTTACCTTGATGTATTAAAATATAAAATAATCACATGTGACATCCTAGTTATGATCACATGTGATATCCTAAGTTATAGTAACCTTGGACCTTAGATTCTCTGATCATGACTGAAACAGATGTAAACAGCATTATCATATCTAATGACAGTTAATCTTTGTCAGTATGGGATATCTAAAAATACTTGGAAAAAGGTGAAATATCAGTGTTTATTCCTGAGGCTCATTAGATTGTGACATCCTCTTTTAGTTCTCTTTGTGTTTTTGGCACTATAGTACCAGCAGTTTGACGGATAATTTCATGCAGAAAAGTGAGACTTTTATTCCTGGAAAAGCTGGGAATTATCAAAATGAAGGTTACTTATGGAGACTTTAGAATTTCCTAGAATTGCTGGAAAAGGATTTATAGTTGTAATAATACCCATAGTGATAATTAATCATCAGATCATCCAACCACCATACATTGAGTTCTTACTATATTTGAAGCACTAGGCTAAGTATTTAAACTACTTTTTTTTTTAACAAATCAATCCTAACAGGTAGTTAACTATTATTAATTTTAGTATAGCAATGAAGAAATGAGGATTAAAGGTTAAATAACCTTTTGTTGTCTATGTATCACAAAACCAGGACTCCACTAATTTTGTGTGATGCCAGCAGCTATGCTTATAGCCTTCCTCTATCTAATTTATCTATCTCCTTTATCTATTATCTTTCCCACAGCTCCTTAGAACTATTGGAGAATTCTTCGAAACTTTGATAATTTGTAGATGCAGTCATGATGAGGTAGGTGAGAAAAAACCCCACTGAGAAGGGGTGTGCAATTTAGTAGATGCTTGGGAATATTGTGGGGACTTGATAAAAAATGATGAACTGATTTGATCTCTCTACATTAATTGTGGGTTTTCTGAGCAAGTGGGGAAAATATGTCCCCTTTTCTCTTATTGTCTGACCTGTTTCCAAAACCATGTTTATGCTGAAAAATGAACTCATTTAAAATAAATCTATTAGAAAGTATAACAAGAAATATTTGCCCTAATATGTGAACAGTTTTAATTTAGACAACATGTATTTAGTGAAAGTCAATTATGTGCATGATTCTATGTGAAATACCAAAGGGAATGCTGTGGCTACAGTAATGTTACTGTGCTCTAAATCTACTCTATTCTGTAGATACATAAAATGAGCCACATATGTAATTTTCAAATTTTTAGTAATTACATAAAAAATAAAAAGAAACAAATGAAATTAATTTTAATAATGAATTTAAAACAGTGTTACTATTTTGACATGTAACATGAAAATTATTAATGAGATGCTTTACAGTCTTTTTTCAAATATTAATGTTTATTTTACATTCAGATCATATCACTATTAGAATGCCAAATTTTTATTAGAAATATTTAATATAAATTTATATTTCATATAATTAATAGTTGAAAAAGTAGATTCATGTGCCCAGGTTGTTTCAAACATACTTGAAGGTTTTCTAATAATTGAATTAAGAATCAGTTTTAAAATTTAGGTTAATTAAATTTTAAAAAATAAAAAATTAATTTTCTCAGTTTAGTCACATTTCAAGTGTTCAATAACTTGTAGCTGGTGACTATTATATTGGACAATGCATATTAGAAATTCTATATAGTTTACTGTCAGTGAGTCCCACCTATGAGGGCTTATTCCATTTACTGATTGGAAATTTGCACATAGAAGCCATTTTCTGTCTTCAGTGCCCCCACTGTTGCATCCATTTGGTGTAAATCAGTTAGGTAATTTTGTCCTATGTCTATTTTGTGTTTTCTTCAATAGCAAAAGATAGTTCAAAAGAAAAGTAGCCATGCTTTAAAAATATTTTATTTTTATTTTTTAAATTTATTTTCACCTTTAAATCCTCTACATTTCTCTCTCTTATTCATCCTTATTTGTTTTACTTTCCACATTGAGAAATAGGAGAACATAGGTAGTGTTGTGAGTCAGAATTAATTAACTATTCATTCATTCATTTTAAAAGAATTGAACTTTTATTGAACATGTTACCAAAGAAGTTTAGTTAGAAAGACCAAAGCCCATGTCATCATCAGACTCCTCAGATTCTTCTTTCTTTACTTCCATTTTCTTCTCAGCTGGGGCAGCCATGGTGGAGGGACCCGACCGCCTGTTGGTGCGCTGCCGGCTGCTGGGACAGGTCCACCACTCCTCGGTTCCAGGTGAGGCTCTCCATGTTGACACTGGCCAGAAAGGTTTAACACTGCCACCCACTGCTTTAATGAGGGCATTAATCTTATCTTCTGCGACTATCACCCTATTGTCACACAGGATGGTCACTCAGTGTATGCAGGCAAACTCTGGGAGGAGGCTGTGGTGTGGGCGAGTGCTGGGCAGATGCTTCTGGCCTTGGTCCTGTCTCCAGATGAAGTGAGGGCCTTACCCTATGCGGTGTTAGCTTCCTTGGAAGGATGCAGCACCTTAGCAGCAGCTGAGGAGAGCGCCCAAATAATTTTAGATACTTTCTTTATCACCCGTAAAATCCTTTAAATGCCATTGGCAATCTGCAGTAACTATGTAACTTATTAGTTACATAGGTATCATCCATAACTAGATAATGAGATAAGTTAAAACATTGTTTTCTTAGCTGTTATTCTTTCAGGAGTTGACAAATGCTATTTTTGGGTTTCTGGCTGTGATGTTTCTTTATGGATGTGTTGCCTTTTGATTAGTGCTTTTGGTGACTAAAACTCCCTGGATGGTATTCTAGTTGGGGTTCCAGGTTGTTCGAGACTAGACATGGAATGCTGTGGCAGAATAGGAAGCCAGACACTGGAATGACAGTGGCTGACTAGTCAAGATCAGGTGCTCTATGGGACATATTAGTATAATCCTATATACACACTAGACAATGATGTAATGCTTACAGCATGAATAAGCAACCTGGGACAGGGGCATGACTGGTGTGGGTTTTATTTATTTGTTTATTTATTTATTTTTATTTTGGTATCATTAATCTACAATTACATGTGCAACATTATGGTTACTAAACTCTCCACCTCATCAGGTCCCCCCCACCAACCCCATTACAGTCACTGTCCATCAGTGTAGTGAGATGCTATAGAATCACTACTCGTCTTCTCTGAGTTGTACAGCCCTCCTCGTGCGCCCCCAACATTATGTCTGCTAATCGTAATGCCCCTTTTTCCCCCTTGTCTCTTCCTTTCCACCCATCCTCCCCAGTCCCTATCCCTTTGGTAACTATCAGTCTGTTCTTGGGTTCTGTGAGTCTGCTGCTGTTTTGTTCCTTCAGTTTTTTTCTTTGTTCTTATACTCCACATATGAGTGAAATCATTTGATATTTGTCTTTTTCAGCTTGGCTTATTTCACTCAGCATAATACCTTCTAGCTCCATCCATGTTATTGCAAATGGTAGGATTTGTTTTCTTCTTATGGCTGAATAATATTCC
>JAQQAC010012355.1:0-12005 GCA_029783875.1 Phataginus tricuspis | reverse complement strand
CAAATCCTACCATTTGCAACAACATGGATGGAGTTAGAGGGTATTATGCTCAGTGAAATAAGCCAAGCCAAAAAAGACAAGTATCAAATGATTTCACTCATATGTGGAGTATAAGAACAAAGAAAAAAACTGAAGGAACAAAACAACAGCAGACTCCCAGAACCCAAGAATGGACTAATAGTTACCAAAGGGAAAAGGAGTGGGGAGGATGGGTGGGAAGGGAGGGACAAGGGGGAAAAAGGGGCATTAGGATTAGCAGATGTAATGTTGGGGGGGCATGGGGAGGGCTGTACAACTCAGAGAAGACAAGTAGTGATTCTATAGCATCTCACTACGCTGATGGACAGTGAGTGTAATGGGGTTGGTGGGGGGTGTCTGATGAAGGGGGTAGTTTGATAACCATAATATTGCACATGTAATTGTAGATTAATGATACCAAAATAAATTATTAAAAAAAAAATAGGTTGGAGTATTCAATATGAGAAGGAATCCACCTTCTGTTGCTGGCTTTGGAGTTGGAGAAAGAGGCTACAAGCCAGAGGATGTGGGCAGCCTCTAGAAACTGGAACAGGCAAGGAACAGATTCTTCCCTAGTCTCAGAAGGAATGCAGCCCTGCTGACAGGTTGATTTTACCCCAGTGAGACCCATTTTCGACCTGACTTACAGAAATATAAGATAATGTATTTGTGTTGTTTCAAGCCACTGAATCTGTGCTAATATTGCTACAGCTACAACAGGAAACAACTCCAGGATCAATGTGGGGACACACACTCCCTTTCACGCACACTCACACTCTCACACACATTCTTACACAGTTGTGTGGGCACACTCACGTGCCTGTGCCCACTCCACACTCCCTCACATACACACACTCTGTACACTGTCTCACACATTCACGGACACCAACCCACACACAGTCTCACACACTCACACACTCACACACTCACTCCGCAAGTACACACACCTACACGTGTCCTCACGCACTCACCTTTGAGAGTGAATCCATGCAACTGCCCTGGGTCTTATGGAATAATATCTGTGAAATTTTAAGTGTCCTTGAGAAAAAACTTTAAATCCCTTCTAACCAGATCAAGAAATAATCTGCAATGAAACAGCTGTGGAATATGAGGGAGGTGCTGACACCCCAACCTTGACCAGGGTCCCCTCAGCCTCCCTGACCTGGTCCTCTCCTGTGGAGACCCCAGGCAGCCCTGCTGTCTCCGCAGGAGGACCTCCCTCCCTTGGCCTGAACGGAACTGCTGACCTTCTGTACCACATGACAGAGCGGACTCTGAAATCATGAGGAAAACCAGGCCATAAAAACTTCTCTCCAGGCTCCTTTCTCCCCAATCCATGTCTCCTCCCTCCTCCAAGATGCATTTGAAATGCTCTTCCTGATACTAAGATTTGATTTTTTCTTTGCTTAAAAATCCCCTCAGCGTTTAGTGTGCGCACACACTCACACATACACACCCCACGCAGCTCAACTTCTTACACAAAGGCCAGAGCATAACTGTTCTGTCTTAGTCTATTCAGGCTACTATAACAAAAATACCATAGAGTGGGTGGTTTACGAACAACAGAAATTTGCTTTGCACAGTTCTGGAGGCTGGGAAGGCCAAGATCAAAGTGTAGACTGATTCTGCGTCTGGTGACAACCTGTTTCTTAAATGGCCTTCTTTTCACTGACGTCTCTCACAGTCTAAAGGTGAGGGACCTCTTTATAAGGGCACCCATCCTGTTTCTCAGGGCTCCACCCTCATGACCTAATCACCTCCCAAAGGCCCCACCTCCTAATACCATCCCACAGGGGTTAGGTTTCAACATATGAGTTTTGGGGGGGACACAAACATTCACTCCACTGCAGCATCCAAGCCCCAATTCAGCAGAAATAAGAAAATAACCCTTTGTCTACAGCAGTGGGCCATCTGCATACCAAATAGTTGAATCATCTATTTTACTGTCTTGAAATGAAATCCATAGATAGCAAGGCCAACCCACATCTGTGTAAAGCTAATGCTTGACTACAGTGGAAGACGTCAGCAGGTAGTCAGGTGTCTGCCTTCCACATAAAACTCCAGGAACAGGACAGTTACAGCCGCAGACTGAAATGGGCATGTTGCATCGACAACTCAAATCCCATGAGCAGTGTTGCCATCAGTGATGGGATTTTCAGAAAAGGTGAGCAACCCTTGGTAAAGTTCCCACAAAAGAGAGTACAATGTTTCAACTATGGGGTTGATACCTGGCTGGGACTCCTGCACATTAAAAGTACATACAAAACAATTTGTGCTACATATAAAGTGGAATTCAGGTCTAGGATTAGATCACATCAACAAATTTTTCACCTATGCAAATGACCAACAAGACATTCAAAAATAATGCAGGCTTATTTTGGTGGGGGGATGACAGTTCTTCACTGTGAAGGAAAACCCCACTCTTTGCACAATGACAAGTAACCCAGGCTCCCACCTACTGTGGGACAGGAGAGTCCCTAATCATTGTGACTACAAAAAAATGTCCTGTAAAGATGTGGAAAAGTCAGAACCCTTGTGCATTATTGGTGGGAATGTAGAATGGTGCAGCTGCTGTGGAAAACAGCATAGCAGCTCCTTAAAAAAATTAAACATAGAATTATCATGTGAGTGAGCAATTCCACTCCTGAGTATACACCCAAATGAAATGAAAGTAGAGTCTCAAACACATAGTTGTACATTCATGTTCACAGCAGCATCATTCACAATAGCCAAAAATGGAAACAATCCAACTGTCCACCCATAGAGGAAAGGATAAACAAAATGTGGTACATACACACAATGGAGTACTATTTAGCCTTAAAAAGGAATGCAATTCTGATACATGCTACAACATGGTAAGCCTCGAAGAAATTATGCTGAGAGGTATGTAAGCCAGTCACACAATGAGAAATACTGTATAATTCCACTTATCTCCAGTACTCGAATTCACAGAAACAGAAAGTAGAGTGGTGATTACCAGAGACAGGGGGCATAGAATAAAGAGTTAGTGTTTAATGGGGACAGAGCTGCAGTCTGAGATGATGAGGAAGTTCTGGAGATGGATGGTGGTGATGGTTACACAATAATGTAAAAGCACCTAATGCTACTAAACTGTACGCTTTAAATGATTAAGATGCTAAATTGTACGTTATGTGTATTTCACCCCCCCCCAAAAAAAACTGGAGAAGCTGATAACATAGAAAAAATAAGTAAAATAAACTTCAAAAAAACAAAACAAAACACAGATTTCCAAAACTCTCCAAAGTGTGACTGCCCTATTAAGTCATTGCACAAATATGCTTCTTAAAACAGGAGGCCCAAACACTGCACTTCACTTGGGGAGTGATGGACGAAGTGCAGCACAGAATGCCAAACGGGTTTTCTCGCAAGCACCGTTGATTGCTAGAAGTTGACTCAAGTGCTGTACTGGGGAGGGCATCTAAAGCGGCCTCTGGACTCCGCAAGGAAAGACACCACCATCTATGAGCCATGCCGTGAACATGAGCTGAGGGAAGGGTGGCCCACGTGCCGCTCATGCGCAGCCCAGAAATGTAAACCCTCTTATTCTGGACATCTTTTCGCCTATGACGGAAGCCTAAAATCAAAATAGCTTTGGCAGGAAAAAATGCAGTTGGACAGATCAAGCTCCATTTTCCCACATTCCACAAAACATTTCAGAAATGTAGAGCAAAGAGGAAAACATTGTGCTCAAATATACAAAACTGTATGTATTTCAGTGAACGAGAGAAATAGAAAAAAAAAAAAAAGAACTGCTTAGCAGATATATAAAGCATGGTTTGGGCAGCAGCCTGGAGAAATTTACACACGGCAGCTCCAACATTCAAGAATCGAGTAAAATTCTTCCATTTATTAACTTGGACACATTTTCCTTCCCTAGTCTGCCCCCTAGTGATGTTAATAAGCAGCAAACTCCTCTGAGACTGAATTTATTGAGGGAAAAGGGGCGAGGAAGGAGATTTGAGAGTCAAGTTGCTGCCCTCAGCCTGATGACGGAAGGACAACGGTGTGGCTGCTGCAGGTGACCATGACGGTGGTGGCAGCAGTGGTGGTGACGGCAGTCATACCTAACAGCAGGTCTCTCTGGCTGGCTCCACTGCAAAAGCTTTATATACATGCATTCATTAATCCTCACCACCTCCTGGGGCAGGTACTTGTATGATCCCCATTCACAGGTGAGGAAACTGAAGCACAGAGAGGTTATATCACTTGCCCGAGGTAACACAGTAAGCAGAAAGCAACGAGAGGCCCCTAACACCCTGCTACCAAATTTTGAGTAAACATATTTTCCTAATAGCTTGCTCCTATTGAGAGTTTCATTAAGGTTCTCTCTCAAAGGAAAACTACAACCTAGTAAGTGAAAGCTCTCTGTCCTTCACGTTATGGGTACTTAAATCAAATACTACTCCAAATACTTGGGAGTTTTCCTTGACGGTGGGAATGGAGGGGTAGTGGGCATTGGAGGAGAAGCCCCTGAAAAATAATAGGTCTGTGGAAAAGCTGTGGCTGTAGTTGAAGGGGCTTGTCTCAGGCAGCCAGAGGCAGACACGGTTGTGTCAGGAATAGGATGTCTGAAGGGGGGAGGGCTCCGAGCCCAAGGCTTACTTACCTTGTGAATTTCCCAAGAGACTGCCGTTGGCATGAATAGCCTTAGTCATTTTTCTGGGACTACCATGGATTCATTCCTTTAAAAGCTGGTCTTTTAGCTCTTCCCAAAGATCACATAGAGGTTAAAGTTGTCACCGGAAATCATTATCATGATTGTTTCAACCATCTAGAAATTGCGGCCACCTCCCAAAGAACCAAAACCTGCGTTTAGGGGACAGGTTTGGCAGGTTTCATGTGTTCACGCGCTATGTTTAAACAAAAGGAAGAGGGGCCAGGGTTGGGAGGAGAGAGAAGTCCGTGCAGACAAAGTGGATTGATTCTACTTGTCATGATCATGATTTCCTCAGCATGTGGCATAGCGTAGATGCTCAATAAATGTTTGCTGATAAATTACGGAAGGGATGAATACATGAAATATGCCCGGGATAGCTCTAAAGTGAGTAGTCTGTGTTGACACTGGCCATGGCACCGTCCGTCTCTTGTAGCTTCCCTGGGTTACTCATTCATAGTTGTATTCTGCACGGGCTTTTCCCCAGAGATCACTGCATCTCTGAGTAGAGGGACAACATGAAGGTCTTGTGGAGGACATCTCCTTTACAAAGCAACGCGTTTTTGCTTTGGTACATTTCATGGAATTACATTCAATAGTTGGGATTTGAATACAAATGCTTTACACAGGACATGATGTGGTTTGTCGGGAATATCACCCAGTGGTATTTCATAGAGAGCTCAGGGAAGATGAATGAAAGTAAGAGACTGGCTCACTGCTTGAGCTTGGGGATCAGGGAGGGCTTCCCTGAGGAGATGACATTTAAGCTGAGAAACGGATGCATCAAAGGAACCAGCTCTGAGAAGCTGGGGAGCCCACAGGCGCAGCGGTAGCAGCACAGAAAGGCACTGGCATAGAGTACAGGAGGACGTGTGGTGGCAGATGAGCCTGCAGACATAGGATAGGCAGGACCAGGCTGGCTTCCTAAGCCAGGGAAATGGTCTTAGCTTTCATTTTAAGTGCAGTGAAGGAGGCTTTAGGGTGCGGTGGTGGCTTAAGCAAGGGAGTGGCATAATGTGATTTGTTTTTAAATAACACTGGCTGTGTTTGAGGAATCAGGTGAAGGGGACAAGAGAGGGAATGGGGGACCATGAAGGAGGTGCTTGGCAGAAGTCCAGGCCACCATTTCTGGTGGCTCCTGCTAGACTGGAAGCAGAGAGGGCCAAGAGGCAGGGTGCAGAGTCAGGACGTGTCTCAGAAGGAGAGTGGGCAGGACATTCTTTGGATTCATGAAGTAGGAGGAAGAGGAGAATCAAGGATTTGATTTTTGGCCTCAGCAGCTGGGTGACTACTGGTGCCATTTACGGAAATGGAGAAGACAAGGGATGGAGTAATTGGTTTATTTTATATATGTATTTACTTGGAAGTTGGGTAGGGAACAGATTAAGAGTTCTGTTACAGCCCCATTAATTTTGAAATGTCTATTTGACAAAGGGGAGGAATTCCAAGGAGGACAATGGAGATGCAGGCCTGAAACTCTAGACAGAGGTGAGAAACAGCAAAGCATCCTGGATGAAATAACAGCAAACACTCATTTGCATAGCATCTTACAGCTTCCAGAGCACCTTCTGCATGCCTTAACTCATTAACCTCACAGCGTTTCATGATACAGTTAGGACTTCTACCGCTTTACTGACTAATAATAATAATATTTTGCAAGTGCATCTTGCTTTAGAGTTACAAGTGTTTTGCTACAAAAGTTCCCCACAGGCTGCCTCTGTCACGTCTTGCTCCTTTTAACAACACTGGGAAATGCAAAGGTGTGGGCAGTGGTGGCCATGAGCATGGTGACTATGGCTGTCAAAACTCACACCCATGTTCTGTACAGCAAAGGACACCATCAGCAGAACAAAAAGGCATCCTACAGTATGGGAGAATATATTTGTAAATGACATATCCAACAAGGGGTTAACATCCAAAATATATGAAGAACTCACACTCCTCAACACCAAAAAGCAAATAACCCTATTAAAAAATAGGTGGAGAAGGACTTCCAGGAAGATGGTGGCGTGAGCAGGGCGGCAGAAATCTCCTCCCAAAACCATATGTATTTATGAAAATACAACAAATACAACTATTCCTAAAAAAGAGACCAGAAGATACAGGACAGCACACAGCCTGCAGCTACACCTGAGAGGACTCGGCACCCCGCAAGGCCGGTAAGATATGGAGCAGTGACCTGGCGGGACCTGAGCACTCCCCAACCCCAGCGCACCGGCGGGAGGAGAGGATTCAGAGCCGGGAGGGAGTGGAAGTAAAGGTCCGCAAAATAACCAGCCCTGGTGATCTGCGGGAGCACTGCCACACATCGCATGGTGTATCAGAGATTGGAGAGACAGAGGGTGCAGGATATGAGCTTGGGAACGCACCGGTCCTCGCAGCCGGCTCCCAGGACAAAAGAAGAGCGCGCGCTTTTTTTTAGCGGTCTTAAAGAGACAAGGGCCCAGGATCGTCCAGGCACACTCAGCCCAGCAGGGTGGGAGTCCTGGGGAATTTCAGGCCCCTTGCCTGGCAACGGGGAAAGAATAGCCGCACTCTGACTTCCCACAGAGATCAACAGCCTCACATTCGTTCCCGCCCCGGCCAGAGCTACAAAGGGCCCTGTGGAGTGGCGCGGCAGTGGCTGCAGAATAGTGGAGCAACAGCGCCACCTACAGCATCCTCAAAGAATCTACTCCACGTGGGCTTTTTTTTTTCTTTTTCTTTCTGTTTTCTTGTCCTTCTTTATTTTTTTATTCTCTTTTCTTTCTTTTTTTTTCTTTTTTCTTTTTTCTTTTTAAAAGTCTTAAGGAACCCAGCTGACATACATGGCACCTACTGGCAACCACTTCTATCGCGATGAAAAGACAGAGGAATATGGTACAAACAAAACTCACCCAGACCCAGACAATACCAGAGAGGCAACCTGAAAGGGTGGAAATGCACAACCTTCCTGAAAAATAATTCAGAACAAAAGTCATAACCATACTGATGGATCTACAGAGAAATATGCAAGAGCTGAGGGAGGAAGTGAGGAAAGACAATGCGGATATCAGACAAGCGATGGACGGGCGTAACAGCAGACTGGGTGAGATGCAAGGGACTGTTAATGGAATAGAAATCAGAGAACAGGAATACAGAGAAGCTGAGGCAGAGAGAGATAAAAAGATCTCTAGGAATGAAAGAATATTAAGAGAACTGTGTGACCAATCCAAATGGAACAATATTCTCATTATAGGAGTGCCAGAGGAAGAAGAGAGAGAAAAAGGGATAGAAAGTGTCTTTGAAGAAATAATTGCTGAAGATTTCCCCATGTTGGGGAAGGAAATAGTCTTGCAGTCTATGGAAGCCCACAGATCTTCCAACACAAGGGACCCAAGGAAGACAACACCAAGATACATAATAATTAAAATGGCAAAGATTAAAGATAAAGACAGAGTATTTAAGGCAGCTAGAGAGAGAAAAAAGATCACCTACAAAGGAAAACCCATCAGACTATCATCAGACTTCTCAACAGAAACCTTACAGGCCAGAAGAGAATAGCATGATATATTTAATGTAATGAAACAGAAGGGCCTTGAACCAAGAATATTGTATCAAGCATGATTATCATTTAAATATGACATAGAGATTAAACAATTTCCAGACAAGTGAAAGTTGAGAGAGTTTGCCTCTCATAAACCACCACTACAGGATATCTTAAATGGACTGCTCTAGAGGGAAGCATTCCTAAGGCTAAAAAGATGTCACCAGAGAAAATAAAATCATAGTAAAGAAAGCAGACCATCCAAATACTAACTAAAGGCAAAGAATAAAACACCTAGTATATAAAGAATGGAGGAGGAAGAATAAAAAGGGAGAGAAATAAAGAAACATCAGACGGTGTTTACAATAACTTAACAAGAAAGTTAAGTTACATTGTTAGATAGTAAAGAAGCAACCCTTGAACCTTTGGTAACCACGAATCTAAAGCCAACAATGGCAATAAGTACATATCTATCGATAATCACCCTAAATGTAAATGGACTGAATGCACCAATCAAAACACACAAAGTAATAGAATGGATAAAAAAGCAAGACCCATCTATATGCTGCTTACAAGAGACGCGCCTCAAACCCAAAGATATACACAGACTAAAAGTGAAGGGATGGAAAAAGATATTTCATGCAAACAACAAGTAGAAAAAGCAGGTGTTGCAGTAATTGTATTAGACAAAATAGACTTCAAAACGAAGAAAGTAGCAAGAGATAAAGAAAGATATTACATAATGATAAAGGGGTCAGTCCAACAAGAAGATATAACCATTATAAACATATATGCACCCAACACAGGAGCGCCAGCATATGTGAAACAAATACTAAGAGAATTAAAGGGAAACAGAAAGCAATGCATTCATTTTAGGAGACTTCAACACACCACTCACTCCAAAGGACAGGTCAACCAGACAGAAAATAAGTAAAGACACAGAGGCACTGAACAACACACTAGAACAGATGGACCTAACAGATATCTACAGAATTCTGCACCCAAAAGCAACAGGATACACATTCTTCTCAAGTGCACATGGAACATTTTCCAGAATAGACCACATACTAGGCCACAAAAAGAACCTCAATAAATTCAAAATATTGAAATTCTACCAACCAACTTCTCAGATCACAAAGGTATAAAACTAGAAATAAATTTTAGAAAGAAATCAAAAGGCTCAAAAATACATGGAGACTTAACATTCTCCTAATTAATCAATGGATTAATGACCAAATCAAAACAGAAATCAAAGAATATATGGAGACAAATGACAACAACAACACAAAGTCACAACTTCTGTGGGACACAACAAAGGCAGTTCGAAGAGGAAAGTATATTGCAATCCAGGTCTATTTAAAGAAGGAAGAACATTCCCAAATGAATAGTCTAAAGACACAATTACTGAAATTGGAAAAAGAAAAACAAATGAGGCCCAAAGTCACCAGAAGGAGGGACATAATAAAGATCACAGAAGAAATAAATAAAATTGAGAAGAATAAAACAACAGAAAAATCAATAAAACCAAGAGCTGGTTCTTTGAAAAAATAAACAAAATAGATAAACCCCTAGCCAGACTCATTAAGAGAAAAAGAGAATCTACACACATAAACAGAATCAGAAATGAGAAAGGAAAAATAACGACAGACCCCACAGAAATACAAAGAATTATAAGAGAATATTATGAGAATCTATATGCTAACAAGCTAGAAAACATAGAAGAAATGGACAACTTCTTAGAAAAATACAACCTCCCAAGACTAACCAAGCAAGAAACAGAAAAACTAAACAGATCACTCACCAGCAACGAAATTGAATCAGTAATCAAAAACTACCCAAGAACAAAATCCCCGGAACAGATGGATTCACCTCTGAATTCTACCAGACATATAGAGAAGAAATAATACCCATTCTCCTTAAAGTTTTCCAAAAAATAGAAGAGGAGGGAATACTTCCAAACTCATTCTATGAAGCCAGCATCACTCTAATACCAAAACCGGGCAAAGACCTCACCAAAAAAGAAAATTACAGACCAATATCCCTGATGAACATAGATGCAAAAATACTCAACAAAATATTAGCAAACCGAATTCAAAAATACATCAAGAGGATCATACACCATGATCAAGTGGGATTCATCCCAGGGATGCAAGGATGATACAACATTCGAAAATCCATCAACATCATCCATCACATCAATAAAAAGAACAACAAAAACCACATGATCATCTCCATAGATGCTGAAAAAGCATTTGACAAAATTCAGCATCCATTCATGATAAAAACTGTCAACAAAATGGGTATAGATGGCAACTGCCTCAACATCATAAAGGCCATATATGACAAACCCACAGCTAACATCATACTTAACAGCGAGAAGCTGAAAGCTTTTCATCTAAGATCGGGAACAAGACAGGGATGCCACTCTCTCCACTGTTATTCAACATAGTGCTGGAGGTCCTAGCCACAGCAATCAGACAAAACAAAGACATACAAGGCATCCAGATTGGTAAAGAAGAAGTCAAATTGTCACTATTTGCAGATGACATGATACTGTACATAAAGACTCCACTCCAAAACTACTAGAACTAATACCTGAATTCAGCAAAGTTGCAGGATTAACACACAGAATTCTGTTGCTTTCCTATACACTAATGATGAACTAACAGAAAGAGAAATCAGAAAAATAATTCCATTCACAATTGCATCAAATGAATAAAATACCTAGGAATAAACCTAACGAAGGAAGTGAAAGACCTGTAGTGTGAAAACTACAAGACACTCCTAAGAGAAATTAAAGAGGACACTAACAAATGGAAATGCATCCCATGCTCTTGGCTAGGAAGAAAAATATTGTCAAAATGGCTCTACTACCTAAAGCAATCTACAGGTTCAACGCAATTCCTATCAAACTACCAACAGCTTTCTTCGATGAACTGGAACAAATAATTCTAAAATTCATATGGAACCACAAAAGACCCCGAATAGCCAAAGCAATCCTGAGAAGGAGGAATAAAACAGGGGGAATTACGCTCCCTGACTTCAAGCTCTACTACAAAGCCACAGTAATCAAGACAATTTGGTATTGGCACAAAAACAGACCCACAGACCAGTGGAACAGAATAGAAAATCCAAACATTAACCCAAACATTTACAGTCAATCAATATTTGATAAAGAAGCCTTGGATATACAATGGGGAGATGACAGCCTCTTCAGCAGCTGCAGCTGGTGTTGGAAAAACTGGACAGCTACATGTAAGAGAATGAAACTGGACTACTGTCTAACCCCATACACAAAGGTAAACTCAAGGTGGATCAAAGACCTGAATGTAAGTCATGAAACCATAAAACTCTTAGTAAAAAGCATAGGCAAAAATCTCTTGGACATAAACATGAGTGACTTCTTCATGAATGTATCTCCCTGGGCAAAGGAAACAAAAGCAAAAATGAACAAGTGGGACTATATCAAGCTGAAAAGCTTCTGCACAGCAAAGGACACCATCAGTAGAACAAAAAGACATCCTACAGTATGGGAAAATATATTCATAAATAACATATCTGATAAGGGGTTGACATCCAAAATATGTAAAGAACTCACCCACCTTAACAAACAAAAAGCAAATAATCCAATTAAGAAATGGGCAGAGGACATGAATAGACACTTCTCTAAAGAAGAAATTCAGATGGCCAACAGGCACATGAAAAGATGCTCCACATCACTGGTCATCAGAGAAATGCAGATTAAAACCACAATGAGATATCACCTCACACCAGTGAGGATGGCCAACATCCAAAACACAAACAACA
>JAQQAC010012326.1:0-14486 GCA_029783875.1 Phataginus tricuspis | reverse complement strand
CAAATAAACACAAATGTCTAGTTTTTGAAAACCAACAATTAATTGGTGAGAGATTGATTGATTTAGCTCTCTATATGTGTAATGTCTCCTCCTCCATGATGCCTGATTTTAAGTGTCCTGATATATGAATATCCAGAGCCTACCATAGTGCGTAAACTTAAACTATTAAACATTTTTTTGCATTAAAATAAGAGACTTTGCTCTAAAGTTGATTTTATGCTTTGGTTCCTTTTAATAAAATTGTTTTGTAACATATGTATCTATGTATTACATAGGTATGTAATATTTGAATTCTCAGACTTTGATTTGTAAGGCTATTTTAAGCCTCAAAATCAATAATGAATCCACACAAAACATTCCTAAGTGCTGGCTCTGTTACATGTATATTTCATTTTATTATTATCTCTGTTCATAGAAAATGACACTGAACTTAAATAACTGAAGTAACTTATCCCAGATGATAAGTTCATGGTAAAGTGAAGCCAATATTTTATACAGATCTATGTGACTTCATAAAAACCTCTTACAACACATTTCTCTATTTCAAATATTTACTCTCTTAAAATGGCTTTCCATATAAAAGCTCTGATGGAGTTTTCAAATCTCAGTTCTTTTTTATTTAAGATCTATGTTTTAATATACAAACATAGCATTGTAGAAGAATAAAAATAATTTTGTGTGCATATCTTACACACAATACTGCCTCTTAGTGGGGCCTTTTGTCCATAACAGTATTTGAATATTTACTATCCCTTTAGCCAATGTGCATCTTATATTAACTAAATCTATAATTTCCTGCAAGTATTAGCATATGCACATTTTGGTGTGGTTATATAATGTTCTTTTTTTCTAGTTTTATTTAAATATGCTTGAAATATAACATTGTATAAGTTTAACATAAACAGCATAATGATTTGATATATGTGCAAAGTTTTATTTTTCTTACTAACATTTTCTGATGTCTTATCTCTTGTCAAACCAATTTTCTCTTTCCATATCTCTATGCTGGAAGAACATGAGCAGCTGATGTGCAGTGTTCTCTTTTTTCCTATGCGTAGTTTCTTTTTTTCTACAATCAATCACAAAAATAGAAAGAAGTGGTCTGTTGTACTTTATTTCCTTAGGTCTGATCATGTGATTTTTATTAAGGATATTCTTCATAATTTGGATACACCATATGTTTATACATGAGACTGTGTGTGTGTGTGTGTGTGTGTATAAATATGGACAACAGCCATATAAGTGTACACCTTATCCTTCCACCTTTGGGTCTGTCCCAAACTCATTTCTGAGAATCCAAGATCTAAAAACACCTCTAATGTCTGAATCTTCGGACAATCCGGAGTTTGGAAATGGACCTAGGAAAAGCCCAGAGATAATAAAAGAGGCTTAATTAATCAAGCTTATATTTGCCAGCGTTTTAAACGGACTATTTTGTTGTCCCACAACAGGCCAACTATGAGCCAAGAAGAACAGCATATGGAAGCATTCTAGCAAGAAAAATCATGAAAAAAAAGCTAGATTCTTAGGATCTCCTACTGGGTAGTAATATGAATTGAGATAGGTTCCATAAGTCTCTCTACCATGGAGGTGGGAATGCTTTTCTTCATTATAAGCTACCTGACAATCAGGTCAGAATCTAATGCATCACCTTATTACATAATAACACCTTTTAAAAACATCAATACATCATGTATGGTTTTCAAACTTTTTGACTGAGTATTGCCTCAAAATTATTTTTGTAAATAATGTACTTTTGTCCACATCTTAATTTTTCATTGTATTTTCATTAGGATAAAAAATTTGGCATTTTATAAGTACTGATTTTACATAAAACTGTTATACCACACTTAATTGTATCCAGAGGAATATAAATATCACAGAAAACTGAAACTCACTGATACCTACTTCAGTAGTATATGTACAGCTCAGTTTTAAGAAATGGAAATTTCATATTTTCTTCTTGAAATTTGCCTTCAAGTCTATATCCCCCACACAATTATTTTAAGTCCACAAAAGTTCAAAGCAACCATAACGTATTTAAAATTTTTATCATTGCTAAAAATTTACTTGAAAGATATCTCTTAGTGAGATTAAGAGATGGTGCAAAATGGTGTTTGATGGAGTAAGATACAAATACTTCCTCATGAAGACCATTCCTGGCCCCTAGATAAGGTTAGATATGCTTACTATGTGTTCTCATTGTATCCTATGCTACTTCTTTCTTAATACTGTGATTATCTTTTATTGTCCACTTTCTTCATTGGACTGTAGACCCTGGAGAATAAGGACTTTGTTATTTGTTCACTGTTTCAAGAACTAGTCTAGAGACAGGACAATAGTAGATGCACAATGAATATTTGGTTGATTTTTGTTGAGGACTCAGTAAGTAAAGGAGACTGTAAGAGCTGATAGAAAATTGACTGAGAGAGTGAAGAATTACAAAAACCAGTGGTCGGAAAACCACAAGTATTACAAGAAGCAATTTATTGCTACTGCATTGTTTTGGAGAAAGTGTTAGTAGCACAGAGTTAATGGATGAAATTGGGATGTGTGGACATGGGGAGAAGGAAGATTATGACTAACTGCTTTGAGCAGTGTAACACATAATCAATAAGGGGTGAATGAAAGTATTTCTAAGAAGTGATAAGTCAACTGAAACTTAAGAATCTGAATTAAAAATGGGCCACATTTACATAGTTTCATAACTTTCTCAGAAAGGGCTCTGCTGAAACCAAGATAATAGAAAGTGTATAATGGGGTAATCTAGGATTTGAGACTGGAATAGCAGGCTTAAGGAGGTGATGGGGTTGAGAGCATTATTAAAGATGTCATCAGTAGGACTGAGTATGGAGGATCTCCACAAACTCCACAGACTATTTCCAAATATTATCAAGTTTAAAAAAGGCAATGTTTCCTGCTGAAACTGCTGCTTATTTTCCAAGCAAAATATGTTATTCTCATGTCTTGAACATCTGCTGCTAGGGAAAAAATCTTAGAAAGCTCAATGTCATATACCAGTGTTCAGATCAAAACAGCACTGACATTACTGACTCAAGATTCCATTGTAGAACACGTCTGGTCTTCTTACTAATGGTGATGGGCAATGAAACTGTAAATGAAAAAATATCAATCTCTTTTGATGCCATACACTATCTAGTCTGAGATCTATAACCAATAAAAGGAAGCCCAAAGTTCCCTAGGCAGTAACTTTTATGTTGGATGCTTCAGAAAGGTGGGTTAAAATGTCTATGAACTTGAAACTTTTAATGGAAGCACAGATGGTGGTTAACTCAGCAACTGTAGCAATGCACTATACTAGATGTTTTTTTCTGAGAGCTGATTATAGAAACACTGTCCTGGTGTTCAGATGTACTAAAAAGGAAAAATAAAGAGAAACCTAAACTTAGGCAAGGGTTCATCATAAAGGTACCATTTCTAAATGACCACTGCTAAAGTAATGTTTCACTTTTAATTTTTATTTAAAGTAATAATTAAAATGGAGAATCAACATTTTAAGTAATGCATCTATTTTGTACTAGCAGAATTTCATGATAGAATTGAATGTTTTAATATTTTCAGAAATCACAATAGGACTTATTATCACCAAGTCAGCAATTAGATTTAGAGGGTTAAATATCAGTTTGCAGTCTCCACCTCTAAGTGTGATGATCATATAAAAAATGAATATTTTTTTTCATTTGTCATTCTGAAATGAAATTGACTAGTCACCAACATTGAACTGCTTTATCCCCCTCATAGATAGGTTATCTCATACTTCATGGTATACTAACATTCAGCTTTCTCAGGTTCTTCAAGGGCTATCTGTATCAGAATAAGGTATTGTGCTTGATAAAATGCAGATTTTCAGGTCCCTTTCTCAAGCACTCTAAGTCAATGGGACTGACATTTGCAGTTTCACAAATTAGTCTGATGCAGATGGTTCCCAGTCAATACGTGAGAAAATGTCTCAGCTTGACCAGCCAGGGAAGCCTTGAGTCACTTTAATAAATGACAGACTACAAGGAGGCAGATAAATTTAGTGTTGATCATATGAGGCTGGGAACATAAATTCACTACCAAAATTCCTAGAAATTCCAGTGTTTAAAATGACAATGTTTAGTTGTCATTACTAACAAGGTAATTAAAATATAATCAAGCCTTAAAGTACTTCATACTTTGTAAACATCATTAACACAAATATATTTTAAATTACCCAAAACATATATTTTTATTTCTTTCTATGGTCAAAGGCATTTTTATCTCATCTCTACTGTATATGGGACAATATGGTGGAATGAAAAGGGCTTGGGTAAAGCAGCCAGGCAGCTATACATTCCATTCTCAACTCTGTCACATAATAGAGGGATTAATAGGCAAGTTAGTTAACTTTCTATAGCCTGTTTTCTCCTTTGTTAAAGTAATGATGATATTAATTACAACCCTGGAAGATTGTGAATAATAGACAATAAACTATGCATGTATCTAGAAAAATACTCAAAAATTGCCTTTTCCTCACTCCTCCTATAAAAGAGGGCACTTATTTAGTGTTGATTTAATGAGTTTCTGATTCAGTAATTCAGATTGTTAAAATTGAAACTAAGGTCTTCAAATACATCTAAATCTTAGCAATAAATTTTGCTCTAAACTTTTTTTGTTGGGGTTTTTCTAGCCTCTCTCCCACCGGTCCTGCTCACCGTCAGGACTACAGCCCTTTTGTTACAAGCTCTTTCTGTTGCAAGCTCTTTCCATAACCCTCCGAGCCAGTGGAGGGAAAGGAAGGGAGAGAGAGGCACACCTCAACAGGTGGAGCAAGGAAGGTAAGAGCTGACTGTCCGCCCATTCCACAGCCTCCGGCCCTCACCGCTCGCTCATTTGCCGGGGACAATCAGACGTGACAGGGAGTTCAGTCGAAGCAAGAACTCGTTTATTGGGGCTCAGGGCAGAGAATATATAGGGTGAAGTCTCTCCTGATTGGTTACACCTATGCTAATAAGGCGACTATCAATTTTCCAATCACGCACAGAGTTGTGCGCATGCGCAGCTGTCTCTGATGTAAGAAGCGGACTGGAGTGGGCACAGCTGAACACCAGGGGGCCTTCAGTGGCCACTCCTGCAGCGTGGCTGAGTTCTCAGTGGCCATCTTTGGGGTGCCTGAGATTCAATTCAAAGGTAGTTCCCCACATTTCCCCCTTTTTGTTTTTGTATGAGCATGAGAGATGCCATCCTGTACTCGAGGATGTGCCTGTCTTAGGTTGTCCCCATCTTTCAGGAGATCTTACCTGTCATTGACTACCATCCTAGCACTTCCAGTAATGACATTCTCAAGAGGTCGCTTGCACCTCTCTGTAGGGCTATAAATGCCCATGAACGCTCTGGGGTATGGGGAACTCCTTCTTCAATAATATCTGTTGCTGTTGATATGATCTTCACCACCACACGAGCATGAAAATAACTGATGACATTATAATTATTATACTTCCTAATAACAGCTTGGGCAGACTAGACAAACTAATTAGTTCTTCCCATACTCTGGGAAAAAAGGAAGCAGAGGGTAAGAAAACATAGGGCTGCAAAGATGTCCTTGTTGAAGGCTTAACAGTGTCACTTCTTCAGCAGTCTGGACTATGGCAGGAATAGTCCAGCTTTCATGACTCCTTTTTTTCTTCCTCAAAAGGTCAGTCCTGAAAGAGAGAAGAAAGACAAGCCCTCAAGCGGTCACCCTCTTGGGGAGAGTCTATATCATGGCTTTCTTCCATTTGCTGAGTGGTCTGAGGGCAGAATTTCAAGTTCCTAGCAGGAACCCAAATTGGATTCGGTCCGCCTATAGGAAATACACATCCAAATCCTCTGCCCGTACTTATCTGTGGATCTGGTCCTCGCCATTGCCCAGTCAGCTGGTCTTTCCAGTGCACTTCTATTTTGGCATATGGCATTTGATTTGTCCAGTGCCTTTGAAAGGCCGTTAGAGGTTGATCTTTTGAAAAATTTAAAATATTTAATGTAAGTAGGGCCATCTGTAATTGGTCATGGTGGCTTATTCCCCCTTTTTGTTTTTGTAATAGGTCTTTTAATGTCTTATTGTGATGCTCTACTATGGCCTGGCCCTGTGGGTTGTATGGGATTCCTGTGGAATGGCTGATATTCCACGTATTAAAAAAGTCTTGTAATGCCCTGCTAGTAAAGCAGGGGCCATTATTTGTTTTTATTTGAGGTGGTATGCCTAATATAGCAAAACATTGTAAAAAATGGCTCTGTGCATGTATAGCTTTCTCTCCAGCATGGGCACTAGCCCAGCAAGCATGAGAGTATGTATCTATCGAGACAAAGACAAATTTTAATTTTCCAAAATCTGCATAATGAGTAACATCAGTTTGCCAGAGACCATTTGGTTTAATGCCTCTTGGGTTAACTCCAGGGGACTGTATGGGTGGAATTTGTAGAAAAGGCAAACAGGATTTATAAGTCCTGATAATTTTTTTTAAGTCTTTAATAGGAATATGAGGAAATCTGATGAAGTCCTCCCAAATTTAGGTGGGTAAGTTCATGGAGGTCTTGGGCCTGTTGGAAATCTTGGGCCTGTTGCATGGAAAGGGCTTGAGCAGCAGAGGACACTAATTGGTCAGCTAATAGGTTTCCTCTGGAGAGGAATCTGGGCAAACCTTGGTGTCTTCAGAGATGCTGCAAGAATATGGGCTTGGATCATGCCATTAACAAGGATCTCACCTGTATCATCAAGGGGGTTATGGGGTTTTTATCTAACTTGATATAAGAAGAGGCTAAGGTGGGAAGCAAGTTCACCACATACAGACTATCAGAAAAATGATTCATAGGTTCAGAAATTTTACTTAGGCCCAATGCTATGGCATACAACTCCTTAAATTGTGCTAGCCAGGAACCTTTTCAAAATGTTGGGTTTCTCTTAACTTGGTCAAGAGGTGAGGAGGGGGAAAGACAAAAACAGCAGACCACTCCTTTCCTCCATCGGTAAACACATTCAAGGCATCAGAAAAGGGCTTACTCAAAAAGAGTGTAGGTGAAGCCTCGCTCCCAGTATTTCTTGGGTAATTTCTTTAAGTCTTTGAAGCTTAGCTTGTGGTAATGGCTGCTGCTCCACTCAGACTGGAGGTCCTGGGAGAGCATAAGGTGTTTTAACTCCCAGTTTTGTGCTCTAATATACTGAAATACTTCTAGGCTAACAAATACTTGTTTAAACCAACAAACTATTAGTTATAATATTTGAGAGCTTAACCTAACAGGAATGTAAAATCTTAGCACAAATATAACTCGCCTAGAATTAAACAAGGTTTATATATTACAAATAAAAGACCATATATATATAATCAATGGCATCTATTGATTTCCAGATCTTAAGTGTTTTATCAGACTTAGATATAACCAATCAGAAACTCAAATCTGGCTACAAAAAATCCAAGCTTTGTTGATTTGTATGAAATTTCCTCTATATAGATAGGAATTACTAGGGTCAGTTTAAACACTGTTTAATTTCCAATAACAGCAATTTTATGTTATTTCACGAATATTTGCACTATTTTGAAATAACTGATAAACTTAAAACAACTTGCACTGACAGCTCCATGCATTACAAGATGTCTCTAAATGTATTTCTCTTTTAACATGAACTGAATTTACCGCTTATAATAAATTATATTTCTCAATATCACTAAGAGTCTTCAAAACAGCATGGAGACTGCTATTTGTCAATAAAACTGCAAGAAAGGCAATCTAAAAACATAATAACTTACTGGGGAAATTTGCATATAATCTGAAAAATGAACTAACTGCTAAGAGTCAGAAAACTTGTTTCAATGCTATATATAAAATTATCTCTTAAATTTAACTAAATGAAAATTCCTGGAATCTAATCACATGGCAAGATATCCTGAAGCAAACACTTCCATGAATTCTCAGAAAAGGAGAAGATCAGGCTAGAAAGATCAAACATCAAGTGTTCATCAAACCTTTCATTCAACAGAGCCTTATTAACATGTGAATATCTTTTGTCCCAAGATATACCGGTTTTCCTTATCTTTAGTTCTATTTCAATATTTTAAACTTAAGGTTACTTCTGGATCTTAACACATACAGTAACCTACTAAAATTGGTCAAAGTAAACTTTATTCTGTCACTTTGACTTTTAAGATTATCATTTAGGTTTATATACAATTAACATTAATACTTAATTGCTTTCAATAAGCTGGAACATATAATGTTAAGTCTTTCAAGAAGAAAAATTGCTTTTTTCCATCTTGCAGGTTCCAAAAAAACTAGTCCATATTAAGCCAGTCTTAAAGAACTAATCTAAAGACAAATTTATAGACTCTAACAGCTGACAGTTTTATTTTACTACTAAGAGACAAAAATCCAATTGCAGGGCTTCTTTTCTCATGCCTAAGTGATGCTTAGCAAACAGGCAAGGTAGGAGATCAAGATACAGGCTTTTATTTAGAAATAAAGTGATAGGACAGGGCTCTCAGCTGATGCCAGGAGGGGACAAGAGAGTCCGGTGTGATGCGTTTGTCTGAACACCCAGAATTAACTTAACACAAGGAATTTCTCACCCCATCTCCCTCTGGGATACTGGCATTTGGTCTAGGGGCATATCAAAAGGTGGCCTGCCCAGCCCCCATGTGGGCTGAGGTATTGTCTGTTTGCTAAAGAGAAAGTTAAGAATCCTGCTTTCCAAACTTCCTGGGTGTTAAAATGCAACCTTATCTTTAAGGTGAAATCTTTTCTGCCTTTTACTATGTTGTTTACAGCTGGGTTTGCATGCTAAATTAGTTTCCCAGTTTGTAAAATCACTTTGTCGTATTTGAAAGAGGAAAGAGCACACAGGCCTGGGCCTTTTAGCATGCTAAAGTGAATATTACAAGTGATTAGCATAATAAAAACATGAGGTACTCTTCTTTATCTGGGGAACACCCACCTATCTCACTGAAGAATGACTCTGGAGCTTAATGTTTAACACAGAGCCTTGTAAGGGGGCCCCCAGCACACAGCCACCTTGCTCTGACTGCAAATATTCTGCCTTGCTTTTCCCGGAGGCCCTCCCCCAACTCTGACTACACCCACAATCCCTGTCTCATTAGCAGAGATGCTGTCATAGTTTTTCAAATATATATACTAGCAGAAAGCCAAGGAGCCACCCTTACTAAGGCTTTTCAGACCTTCTCAGCTTGAGAGTCCAAGAGTTCTAATCCTCATCTCTTAAGCATGTATCTCAGCGCTTTAAGTGCAGGTTCATCCTTAGAAAGTTGCCTTTCCCTTTTTCCCGGAAGTGCCCTCACCACGTATCACCGACTGCTCACTCCGCCACACTTGAGGTTCGTCAACCGAGGGATCATTGATCCATACTGAATAGCCTTTTTCGGACATTCCTCACATGCCTCTTTGGACGTGCCCCACGTTGGGCGCCAGCTGTTGGAGTTTTTCTAGCCTCTCTCCTGCCGGTCCTGCTCACCGTCAGGACTACAGCCCTTTTGTTACAAGCTCTTTCTGTTGCAAGCTCTTTCCGTAACCCTCCGAGCCAGTGGAGGGAAAGGAAGGGAGAGAGAGGCATGCCCCAACAGGTGGAGCAAGGGAGGTAAGAGCCGACTGTCCGCCCATTCCACAGCCTCTGGCGCTCGCCGCTCGCTCACTGTCGCTTGCTCGCTGCCGCTTGCTCATTCGCTGGGGACAATCAGACGCGACAGGGAATTCATTTGAAGCAAGAACTCATTTATTGGGGCTCAGGGCACAGAATATATAGGGTGAAGTCTCTCCTGATTGGTTACACCTATGCTAATAAGGCGACTATCAATTTTCCAATCACGCACAGAGTTTTGCGCATGCGCAGCTGTCTCTGACATAAGAAGCGGACTGGAGTGGGCCCAGCTGAACCCCAGGGGGCCTTCAGCGGCCACTCCTGCAGTGTGGCTGAGTTCTCAGTGGCCATCTTTGGGGTGCCTGAGATTCTATTCAAAGGTAGTTCCCCACATTGCTTGCTTTCACATATTTTTCTATTATATTATTTATTTTCTTTACATTAATCTTACAGTCCTAAGGCAAACTACATAACATTATTTTTATTATAATAGAATTTTT
This sequence comes from Phataginus tricuspis, assembly GCA_029783875.1. Classification (NCBI taxonomy): domain Eukaryota; kingdom Metazoa; phylum Chordata; class Mammalia; order Pholidota; family Manidae; genus Phataginus; species Phataginus tricuspis. Next base: position 4,382 of record JAQQAC010012326.1, on the reverse strand, counting down.
TAAATAAATAAAGATTCTGGATGAAATAATATCAGAAAATATTATTGAATCACAATTGTTTTGTTAACAAACAAAAAATAAAGAAAATTTCAGGGGAAGCTAGGATACGATCAGTCCATTACCTTTGTTTTCCTAGCACCTGAAACATTATTTAGTACAGGGTTGGAGTGAGTAGTCAATCAAACCCTGGTAAATGAAAAATGAAATCAGATTAAATGGAAACATCAATTTAATAGAGTAGAAAGTTGGCTACTGACATTCACATATTAAAAGAAAAGTAACACTATCCTGATAAGAATTACATAAGTGAACATCTTCCCTATCATATCTTTTTTTAACTCAAGAACATTTAAAATAGCACTAAAAAATACAAAATTACAATTTTGAATTAAAAAGAAAGCAGTAACGGAGGAAACCAAATACTTAGAAATTATAAGTTGAGCAGCAGGTGGCAAAGCTGGTCAGAATGCATTTGTACATCCTAGGGCAAATTCTTTTACAGCCATTAAAATTCAATTGTTATCATGAATTATGGTTTTAGAATTCAATTATTATATTACACTCCCTTGTAAATAGAACCCTTTATTTCTACTTGATTTATTTGAACCCGTATCTTACTTGCATGTGTTTTTTAACGACAAGTCTTTATCCATTTTGATGCCAAAGTATTTCCTAACTTAGAACAATAAACATTTGCTAAATGAGTCAACATAAAACTCACAAGCTCACATTTCATCAATAGAGAAATTGAAAAAAAGAAAAAACTATGGCTACTTCCTGAAAACATCTGCTACCATGCCACATAATCTGATCCTGTGACCTATAAAGGCATCCTTTGCCCATATACTGCCATTACTGGTATTATTTTGAATTAAGATGGTCCTGTGCAAAACCTTGTTGGTTTTGTTGAAACAAGCTGCTATGTTAGAGAGACTCATGGGGTGAGGAACCAAGGGAGGCCTTTGGCCAACAGCCAGAAACAAAACCCTCATTCTAACAGCCTTCCAAGAACTTGATTTTGCCAACATGAGTTTGGAAGCAGATTCCTCCCCACCTGAGCTTTGGATGAGAGCTTGGGCCTGGCCAACACCTCTAATGAAGCCTTGTGAGAAACCCTACAGCAGAGGACCCAGTTATTAATTCTGCCTTGTCTCCTGCTCTGCAGGAGTTGTGAAATTGTTATTTTAAGCCACCAAGCTTGTGGTGATTTGCTAAGCAGACCTATCAGGGTAGCCCTTGGAAAAATTTGGAGGTTAAATAAATAGCACAAAGGTGTCTACAATAACATGCTCTCTCCCATCCTCCTTTGTACTGCCTCTACCTCAGGTGCAGTTCTCCATGGCTGGTGTGCTCTCAGTAACACATGCTAGGACAGCCACCTCAATGCTGGAGTGAATTCTGTTCCAGGCCGCTTGCTTATCATAGCCAAGTCCTGGGTATGGATCTGTATGTGTATAGTGGAAAGTAGGTGGTGATCATAGAGTTGTACCTTTAACAGCATGTGAGCACAAGGCATCTAGCCTAGACAAGAAAGCTTTTCACCAAAAATGACACTAAGCTGAAATTTAAAAAACATATCAAGATCAGCCAAGGGGTATTTAGGGCAGGAGTGAGAAGTTCATATTGAAGAAAGTTGCATCATGAAACAGAATCCACTCAGATGTGTACACTTGTTATTTTGGCTTGCAGAAAGTGAATATCTGTCTCTGAAGGAAGCTTTCTAAAGAATTTCACCTCAATTCAATATTCCTTTCTAAATATTGACATCATCATCACATGAGTGTACTTTGTCAAGAAGTCAAAACATTTTGGATCTTATTAGTAAATGTTATAATTTTGGCTTTTGGGTAGAAATAGAATCCATGCATTAAATAAATATAATCCTTAATTAAAATTGATTAAAATTAATCTGTAAACAACTGTAAATGTTAATTTCAAATGATATTTTACATATTTATGAATAGAATGCAATTGACACCACTACAAAAATGTTGTTGGAGAGGCACAGGTGATAGGAGAGTATGTACCAGGCAAGTATCCATGGGAAAACTTGTCACAGCATACTACCTGGCATGTAGAAAGTGCTTGGCAACTGCTGTTTGCTTTTTTACTTTTCTTTCTTTTTTTTTTTAGTAAGTTTCTAATTATGAAATAATTTGATATTTAAAGAAGGGTTGAAATGATAGTGCAGGCAATTCCCAGCTATTCTTCAACCAGCTCCCCTAATGTTAACAACCGACATCATCATGGTGTGATTATGAAAACTAAGGAATTAACTTTGCTTACAAACACCAATAACTAAAATATATACTTGATTTGGATTTTCCCAGTTTTTCCATGAATGTCATTTTTCTATCCCAAGATCCAATTCAAGTTACTGTGTGATATGGAATTGTCATGTCTCCTTATGTGGGTAAAATTGTAATATTTCCAGAACCTCTCACCTGGCTTTAGTGCATATCCACATCAATAGGTGTTTCCAAGGGGTGAAGAGAAGTGGTGATTTGTTAAGCAGACCTATCAGGGTAGCCCTTGGCAAAATTTGGAGGTTAAATAAATAGTACAAAGGTGTCTACCCTAACATGCTCTCTCACACCCTCCTTTTGTACTGCTTCTACCTCAGGTGCAGTATCAGTAGGTGATTACAGGGAGATCAAGGGTATATCTGACCACAGAGGTTGGGTGGGGTCCCTTTTATCTGCAGCTGATTCACAAGAAAAAGTAGGCAACTGCTTGTAGACAATAAATGGGTTTCTACCACTTTATTTTTCCCTTTGATTGATTTTGATTTCAAAGGTATTTTGCCATGAGCTGGGAAGTATTTCTCCCCCAGAGTTACATCTGGCAGTAGTTGGCAGTACCTCTGAACCCAAAATCTGTCTTCATGATTGTGATCCTTGGGTATACTACCCTTATAAATGGTGGGGAGATACCCAGAAGCCCCTCTGTAGATGGTGGGGAGGCCATGGTGGTTGCAGTGTTGTGCCCAAGTCACGAGTCGCCGAGAGACCACCAAGGAGCTGATTCTGATGCAAACACAAAAGGGTCATTTATTTCAAGCTTGAGCTTGGACTCACACCGTTCACTGATGCAGCGGGTCAGGAATGTGAGCCCTGAGCTCAAGGTAGGCAAGGTTTTTATGCATTACAGGTTCAGGAAGAGGGTATTCTAACTTGGCATAAGCTGATTGGGGATTTTGGAAGTTAAACAATCGTTATTGGTTGTTTGGCTGGCCTGACCATGATGATGTAACCTGCAAGGTATGTTATCTTTAAGGAGCAGGAGTGTTGCTAGGGGACCTACCTGAGGTAGGGTTTTACAGGCCCCGGTGTCCATTTGTCCATGTTCTCAAGACACGTACATCTCGTACGCCTGGGGGCATCGGGCACAGATGACAGGCCTTGAGATAAGACCTTCCAGCCTTCCTCTAATATCAGTTCCTGTGGTTAGGAAACTTTTCAAGGTTTCTTCCAGAGCCAGGCCCAGCTCAGGCCTCAGAAGGAGATTAGGCACAAAAAACAGAGTCAGTCTGTTCTGTCCTTCATTTAGGTTCACACAGTCAGATTTGTTAAAATGGCTTCTCTTATGCTAACTCTAGGGTCTCACATTCCCCCCATCACTTGTACATTGGGTCCAATCATGGGCCCAAAGTTTTTAAATGACAAAGATGTTTAGTTGGGCTCGGCCTGTGACACAGCCTCTCCCAGGGAATGTCTCTCTTATCTGGGGTCTGAGGTTTTATTCTTCACTTCAGTTGGCCTCTACATTGCTCACCTGAGGTCCCTTGCGACTGTGCCTGTCTTAGGTTGTTCCTCTTGTGAGGTATCTTACCCATCTTTGGCTAACCAGCCATCTCTTGGGACTAAACAGGGAGATAAAATATAAAAGAGAGGACAGCCAACAGCTATAATTCTGAATAAAATCATAATATACATGATTATATTCTTTCAGCAAATTCAGGTGGGGAATCAGCATATGATTCTCTTATTTCTTGAATTTAATTCTTGAAAAGTAGCACAAGTATGTATTGGCTTTAAAAAATTAGCAACTGCACTCCGTACACATGCTAGGAGAATAGGAATGAAATACATAGCAAAAGCAGAAAAATCAGACAAATTAAAACTACACATTCCTGGAAAGTGTTCCCATCTTATATGTTAAGCAGTTCAAGTTGTTGTCACAATCGGATGGCAGAGCGTGGAGAAGTTTTTCATGACTATTTCTAGGATAATCTATTAGAGCAGAAAGGATGCATCTCATGCCACATATACCTTGATAATGAGAAGAAAAGGCTTAGGGTGTGGACCTGTACCACACCCAAGGTGGGCCGGGCCACTGTCTGCCTGCTAGGGTTGCCTATAGTGAAGTTATGGGTCATGCTG
>JAQQAC010012302.1:0-19086 GCA_029783875.1 Phataginus tricuspis | reverse complement strand
TGCCTTCTCTGGCTGTGGCTTATCCAGGTTGTTTTGTGGCTTGGAGCAGAATGCCTTGCCTGGAGAGCAGAAGCCTTTCAGCAGTGTCCTGGCCCCGGGTCGGTTGGGGAACCTGCTCTCCACACCATAGACACTGTCTTGGTCATGCTGCATTTCTTGACACCCAGGCATTGGAAATAGCCACACTGCATAAAATTCCGGTGAAAGGTGAACCTTCTGATTGATGTGGGTTTCTAGGATCCTTCTCTTTAAAAAACGTGGGTCAGACAATCATACCACGACTGGTATATGAGCTCTAATTTCTATTCTCTCATTTTTTTCTGAAAATTTCCATGTCACGTTATTGTTGTTCTCTCAGTGATTCATTGGGAACACATCCCTCCAAACAGTTGAAAATTCTCTTAGTGTTACCAGAATGCAAATATGGGCTAGCATGGTGTGATTTTTGAGGCCGTATTGCTTTCTTTGTTGAGCTTTCTCCTGTGTTCTATTTCAAAAGAGTTTGTCTCATGGTGCATATGGTTGTACCAGGCATATATTTCCAAATGATGGACGTTAAAGAGATCTTACTTCTTTCCCTTCCTGTTCTTAAACATCTCCTGTTTCCTGTCGAGCAGGCTCTTGAAAAATGAATCTGGCTTTCTGGAGTTAAAACTCAGTAACATCCGCCCTGCCTCTGTAATAATGGGTCCATCTCTTGTTTTTAAACTTGAGTCTAAAATCCCAGAGGAATTATTTTTCTTATACTTTGTGCTCCATGGGTGGTAGCATGATTCCTGCATTAGGAAGTATGTAATAAGTATCGTTTACTCCAGTAATATGAATGTTTACATACAATAAAAAGTAAAAACAAAAAAAAAAAAGAAAGAAAGAGAGGAAAAGAAGATCATCTTAGGGTTGACTTTCCATCTGGTTCACGGTTAACATGCCCAGCTACAGGTTGTAACACTTATTCAAGAGAATTTCTGGTGCTGGGGTCACTTGCCCTCAAAGGGCAAGACATGGCTGTTCATCCTTCTATTATGTTTAAATGAGGAGACCGTCAAATAAAATCTGTTAAGGTAACTTCTATTAGAAAACAGATTTAAATATAATATAGCATTCACCTGTTATCCCTTGTTTAAAAAACATTCTCCAGACTGCCATAGTTAAGAAATTGTACCAAGACATTCATGTGCTTTGTGAGAGAGGAGGGCGAAAGTGGCATGTTGTTTATAAAATAGAGCTATGCCACCTCTAATTTTTATTGGCGAAATGACCCTGCACAAGAGAACTAACACTTCAGAACCTGTTTCCTCCCCCATAAAATGGGAACAAGGGCCCTTCCTGCCTCCCAGACGCCGCCATTCCTCAGATTAGTGACGAGCGCAGGCAGAGGACCTACAAGGAACTTCAAAAAAATTCATCAGATTTTTTGACCACTTGCCTCGAAGATTTGTTGAGTAGCATTAACCCACACGATGTTTTTCCTCCTATCTTAGCTTAACAGAGTATCTGAAAAATTGTGTGCAGTCAAAAAAAGGTTTTTCTATAAATGCATATTTTGAGTATCTCAAGCAATCAATCTTTCTTTTTAAGTATACCACAGTTCATAAACAAAATGGCAATTAAGTCATATTATGTGCAATCACTGGAATATACTACTCAGAGTTCTTGCACTAATATGTTTGGAGAAGAAAACATGAATGCTACCAGCAGAATACTATAGCTGTCTGGTGCCTGCCCTTGAAAGCCAGCTGCTACTGTCTTAGGAATTTTGTAGTCCTGTTATTAAAAAATAGCCATAATTAAATAATAAATATTAAATTAAATTAATATTCAAAACAAAAACTCATATTCAAAAGTCACTTCCTAATTATTTTACCACCCTATACTATTATCTATGCTCATGAAGTTATTCATATCTATTGCATCTATATGGTGATAATATTGTACAACAATGTGCTACTATGCATCTCTTCCCAAATATGGTTTTAGTAATGTCCCATTAGTGGTTTGAAATCTGCCAGATGGGAGTATTTGCACCAAGGAAATCTGCAACTGCTATTAGTCAGAACTGTTTTTTCCTCTGGATTGCCAGTTTTTAGCCAGCACACCATTGGCTCTATCTCAGTAGAAGATTGAAATAGTAGCTTGAGACACTAGTATATAGCATATTTACAATACGTAAGTTCAAAACTATTTTCATTATCTGCACTGTCTCATTTCAAGTAGAATTTTCCATTGGCACAGCTATCCAGGGGTGCAGCCAGAAGCAGAACCAAAGTTTCCAGACTGATTTTATTACTGCCTCCCATGCACCCGCTCTGTTAGCGGGTCACTGGCTGGAGAAGTCTGGACGTATCCTGGCTCAGCAAAGAATACAAGAGAGTTTGCTACTGATAGCTTCAGCAGTCAGCGAGGGCAAAGATGGCCTGGTTTACTGCTACTTGACTTTTGGCTTACTTGTCACTGGCTTCTCTGAGACTATATCTATTTAATTGCCTGGTGAATGATAAAAACAGTCTCAACAGCACTGTGGATATATTTGATCTTGTCTTTATCAAATAGAAGGAAAGGTATTTTGTTAATTTTTACTTATTTATTTTGGACAATTTTATTTAATTGTATATATTTAAGGTATACATCATGATATTCTGATGTATGTATACACTGTGAAATGTTTACCACAATCAAATTAGTTCACACATCCATCACCTCCCATAGTTACTATTGTGTGTATATGTGTGTGTGTGTGTGTGTGTGTGTGTGTGTGTGTGTGCGTGCGTGCGGCAAGAACACTTGGAATCTACTCTTCACAAATTTCAAGCTTACAACACAGTATTATTAACTATAGTCACCATGTTGTACATTAGGTCTCCAGAACTTATTCCTCTCATAACTAAAAGTTTGTACCCTTTGATGAATAGCTCATCTTTTTCCCACCCTTTACTATCTGTTACTCTTAAGTTTAACATTTTGGAAAAGAAAGTCTTATCACTTCAGCGGAAAGGATAGGACTTGAATGGAATCCCGAAGAATGGAAATGATCCATCTGGGTGAGAGAAACGGGTAAAACATCAACAAAGGCATAAAGAAAAGGAATGCGGTGACCATCCTGGAGAAAAGTAAAGGATCTGGTTTGGTTGGAGAGGATGTATAGATGGGAAGAGTGGGGAAAGGGACTGGAAAGACCGATAGATGGAAGCCCGATGACTAGTAACCCCGAATGGTAATGTTGAACTTTGATGCTAATTGGTGTAGGTTTGGAGGAAAAGGCAAGAGTTGAAGAAGGAAAGGAGTTTTAGGGTTTGCTTTAAAAAGTTTATTTTTAAATAAATATGCTTGTAATATATATTTAATTGGTACTATAAGGCAATTTAATTTACCTTGCTCTATACAAATTGGACCAAAATACATGCTGTCTTTTATTTGTTGGACATGTATAATAGATCCTTTCTGAAATATTACTATATCAGGCGTGAAGAACATGAGAAATTTACCTGTAGTTACTTTAGAAAATATATAAAATACACATATATTGTACCATAAAAGCTTAAGATCTAGTACAAGAAAATGTACTTCCATGCTAGCTTCAGAATTTCTAATATTGTCTTGGGGGAAATAACATGTGCACATTTGAAACAATCAGAATTCAGTTATTGCAAAACCCAGATTCAGTTAATATTGCATGTGGAATATAGATACAGATGAACCAGTATTCAAGAAATTAAATTTGAGTGATACCATTAGCTCAGCTACTCAGCTAAACAAGGAAATGTAACAGAGTAATGGTTTACTTTACTGATTTTTATATAAAATGAAATATACAGTTTTATCCTTAGCTTTTCAGAATGAATGACTATACTATAGCAAGATGCTCTTTTTACACTGAGTGTGCATGGGGTGATGTGCCATCCATCTCCTTGACTTTAAGTTGACCGGCCTTCAGTTACAATGCAGAACCAATATAAGCTTAAAATAATCAGCTTTTAAAAAAGAAGGTAGTCCTCTTGGAAGATTCGAGCAGAACATTTAATTGTACTTTTAAAAGGTCTTATTAATGAGAAGTAGCATCTAAAACAAAAAAATAGCACAGGAAATTTTAAGTTAAACATCTTAATAAACAAAGTGAAATGCAAATTTAAAGAATAGTTAAAGAGATATACATTTCATGACACTAATAAATATTAGATCTATGGGATTTCAGGACTTTCATTACTAGTAAGTTAACATAACTTAGCAAGCACCATGTCACTTTTTTATCCTTTATCATAATTAAAAATTTTAGTTGCCATTCTATCAACAGGGGCAAAGCTAAGATAGTAAGGATTCAAGGGCAGTTATATGCAAATATCTCAGATTTCAGATGAAATGAAATACTCAACAACACCCGAAGTTCATAATACTGATGTGCTTTTCACTGATTAAATTTGTAATAAATGAAAATAAATGGTATTAGGGTACAAAATGTAATATGTAAGCCTTACTGTCATACTCTTGTTTTCTGGGAGAAAAATGAAGTTTCACACAGCATCCTGTAACACACAAAGGCATCTTGCAGAAGAGTTTATTAATTTGCTCTGCGTTTTTTCTAAAGAGGTTTTTTAAACAAGGTCAGTGGCCATGTTCAGAATATACTAGAATGGAGTAGAACAGAAGAAGCAAGAAGAGCTAGCGTAATCTGATTGTCTACCTGTGTCCCAGGTTTTGCAAAGGAGATTTTGCCAAGGGCATGCCTTCAAGTACAGCTCAGACCTGCCATCAGATTGATATGTGCATCTCACCAGTCACCATACCTCATCCGTTTAAGTAGCGCCTGGTTAGGACCTAGCCAAAGAAGAATACAGCAGAACACTGTGTGCTCAGGCTCTGGGATCAGGCTGTCCAGATTGAAATTTGGGTTCTACTTCTTAGACTACCCCTGAGACTGTGTGGTTACTTAAACTCCTTGAGCTTCCCTTCTCTCTAAGATGTTGTAATCATAGTACCTCCCTTAGCGGTTGAGTGAGAGGAGTAATTGTAAGAATGAATAAAAGGTGCTTAGCTTACATCCAAGCCCATGGTGAGCAAGTTGACTCTTGGCACTATCATACTGATGTTGGAGACCAAAAAAAGCATGCTATAAATAGTTGGACCTGACCACAATAAGGAATCATACAATATTACAGAATTGAAGTCATGTGCATTTGATCGTCTGCACACACACGCATTCCCACATGTAACCATCCCTATATGTAAATGTGCAATGGTCATACAATTATATTCCATTACTCCAATCCCGCTCATCGCCCACCTCTGTGAAGGAACCTATTCTACAGTGAGTTGGAGCTTCACTTTTCTTCCTCTCAGAAAGGTCCCAACTTGGGCTGTGACCCCGCTGGGAAGAGAAGGCTGAGTGAGAAGCAGCTGACCTCACCTGTGGCTCAGGGGATAAAGATGCCAGGAGAATATAGCATGAAGCAGAGCCCGTCCAGGGAGTCCTCTTGTCCTGGAAACTGAAGGACAGAGACAGAGAAACCTTGGAGGGCATTGTTGAGTAGTTTGTATCCAATTGTGAGAGAAAAAGGGTAAAATTCAGCCATCCTAAAGAGAACGTGCTTATCTTTGTATTCCACCTCACTTCCAGCCCTGACACTATTGATAAGAGAGAGCATTCTTTGGCCTCAAGATAATTTGGCTGGATCAGATTTTTGTTTTTGTTTTTTTATTTCTCATTTTTTAAAGAGCTTGCCTGCAGTGTTTGATCCAGTGAAGCTCCATGAGAAGATGGGTGAAATAGTTGGATTCCTGGGGCGCCTGTTGCTCATTTACCTGCCTATTGTCCTCAAACTCACAGCCGATGACTCCTACCGATGTCAGAGCATCACTATTTATACTTTAAAACTGCATTAACAAATCCTACCATTTGCAACAACATGGATGGAGCTAGAGGGTATTATGCTCAGTGAAATAAGTCAGACAGAGAAAGACAAATACCAAATAATTTCCCTCATTTGTGGAGTATAACAATGAAGCAAAACTGAAGGAACAAAATAGCAGCAGACTCAGAGACGCCAAGAAGGGACTAGTGGTTACCAAAGGGGAGGGGCGGGTGGGGAGGGAGGGAGAAGGGGTTTAAGGGGTATTATGTTTAGTACACACGGTGTGGGGGATCACGGGAAAAACACTGTGGCACAGAGAAGGGAAATAGTGACTCTGTGGCATCTTACTACACTGATGGACAGTGACTGCATTGGGGTATGGGGGGGACTCGAAAATAAGGGTGAATGTAATAACCATATTGTTTTTCTTGTGAAGCCTTCATAAGAGTGTATATCAATGATACCTTAATAAAATAAATAAATAAATTGCTGGCAAAGAAAAAAAAAGAAGACATGAGCATTGGTCTATGAGGGTATCTATCAGCTGTCTTCAAGATGCAACAAAGAGATGATACTCTTTTTTTGTGGAAAAAAACTGCATTATTGAGGAAACCAACTTTACTGGAGAAACATTTCAGGAGGAAAGTGAAGCCTTCATTACAAAAACGTTTATTTAGGATTATTTGCTGAATTTTATCTCCGCTAAGTCACAGCTGATGAATTTCCTCATTGACATTTATGTTGAGGATATCACAGGGGAGGTTTTTTTTAAATGTCGCCCATATTTTCATGATTCCCAGACTTTTATATTATTTATAATAGCAGTAAATACAATTTATATTATTACTGATGATATTGGTTATTATTATTTATGATTCTGCTCTGTCCCAGTCACTATATACAGATTACTTCTAAATTTTATAGTAACTATGAAAATATGTTACTTTCTAATTTTTACAGATAAGGAATCTGAGGCTCTAAGAGTTCAAATATCTAGCCCAAGGTCACATAGCTAGTTATTGACAGAGTTGGATGTTCAACTCATATCCCCCAGATAACAAAATACATGTTCTTTCCAAAGATTTCACATTACCTCTAGTGTCCAAAAAACATTTATTCTGTCCATATTTGCTCCCACAATGGGTGTTAATCAACTATCATATGCAAAGCAATGTTTTGGGTACAGTACAAGCTGTATTATATCATAGGCATTTGAATGTCATTCTTTGAAATGAACTAACAAAACTTTCAACCCTGATTTGGTAATGACACTACCCAATATTCTCATTCTTGGCTCCACAGTTCCTACATATCCAAAGAGAAATTCTTCAGATGACAGCACAATGCAGAATTCTTATTGAAACTCAAAAGTGATATGAGAACAGCTCCAATGGATTATTCCTGTAGTGTACTTATCCTCCCAATTTGAAGAACAAATGTTAGCACATTTCCAAGTTGCTCTTGTTGAACTATAGTTGTTGATGCATAATAACCTAAAATCTACAGTAATTGATGAGTGTGTTTTATAGTTATTGTTCACCTTCTTCTGTTATAATCCATATATTGATTATAGAAAATTAGGTAAAATTGTAAGACAGTTTCATGGTACTCAGAAAGCTGAAACTTACTCTGAGAATATCAAGTTCGAGGTTTTTAAAGCTTTCATTTACTCTATTTATGACGGGGACCGTGTCCTATCTCACGTCCCAAATGGTTCCTATATTCACTGTCCAATTTTAGGAGTAAATATATGATGTAATTTTACTTCCAACGAGATGCTGGGCTCTCAGCAGTAGGAATAAGGGTTTAACACAGATGAAATAATGGTAAGAACCGGTGAAGAGTTTCAGTGACTGCTGCTGGGTGAAAGTTAAAGGAAGAATGAGCACATTCATGCCTCTTGGGTTGCTTTCTCCAAATATTTTAAATCAAACAACCTTCATTCAAAAACCAAACATAAGTTTGAGGGAATTTTAGTTTATCTGATGAGATCTAAAGAAATAAAGAACCAAAAACTAACCATTGTCAGTACCCACTCTGGGTTGGGGCACAAAGTATTCAATCACAACACATTTGGATGGAGGACAGTTCTTAACCATGGGCCTCCCATTTGTCTGAACTAGCATTTGTTCTAATTGGTTGATCCTGGTATATACGGATTGTTAAATATTTTTAATAGTAACCCTGGCTAGCATTTAGTAAATACTGTTTAACTTAACCCTTACCACAAGCCATTGAAATATTTTTATCACAATATACAGTTGAAGGGACTGTGAAATGAGGGGGAACATTCATATCTGCACTGGTTTGAGAATGTTACCTTTGGGGTTAACTCTTATTTCTAAACAGGAAGAGGGTTAAAACTTTATTATCTCTGTACCCTAGTGTCCAGGAGACGCCTTCCATGACTTGGTGCTCAAAAGTGGTTTACCCAGTTGACTTTAACAGACAATTGTTCTTCTTGGTTGGGATGAATAACATCTCATCTGTCATCCAAGTTCCATGTGGAACTCAGCTCAGGATTTAACAGTCCCATCTTTTGTTTCAGGCTACAGCTGTACAGATTTGAGGGTTCCACCAGATTTACTCCATCAGCAAATGCAGTTGCAGGCAATTTATGTGCATTAATCCATCTCCCCATTATAGTGTAATTTCTCCTCAGGAAAGGGGCAAATACTTTCAGAACTCTATCCCAAGTGAATGTAATGCAAACAAATATATAAGTATAAATATATTCACAATAGTGTTATATGTAAGATTAGAAAGTAAAAAGCTAAATATCTAACAATGGGAGGATGGCCTAATCAATCATAGTAAAACCTTGTAATAGAATGTTATGCAGTCATTATGAGTCATTTCCCAATTAATGTGATTTTGTATTAAACTTTTTATTGAACTACAACATACAGAACAGAAAATCACACAAATTGTAAGAATGCAGCTCAAAAAATTATCATAAGATATATCAGAAAATTATACCTACAGCCACCGTCCAGTTCAAGAAAGAAATTATTCCCATTACCCCAGAAACTACTCCGTGCCCCTCTTAAACACTATCCACTTCTTTCTCCCAAAAGCTGTTACCTTGACCTCAAATTGGATATGGGGAAATATCTATCATGGCATAAGTGAGAAAGGATGAAACAATATGTGCAATGTTCTCCCAATTATATGATTATGATATGTAACTAAATGTGCAGGAAAATACTAGGAAATAACCAAAAGGTTTGCAGTAGTTATTTCTTAGCAATGAGATTAGGGGTGGTTTTTATTGTCCACAGAAAATATATGTTACTCTAATAAATAATTAAAGGACAAGTATTAAAAGGAATAAAATAGATTACAATTAATTGGAAACATGAATTTTCTTATTTGTCAAGAGCTGGCATTTTTCTAGTCCTAAAATGCATAAGAGCTCAAAATGTTGCCTAGGAAGTCAGGCTATTGCACACAATGATGTTTGAAACAATGTATCTCCTATTAGAACATGACCAGTTATGGTATGCTTTTGGCTACACCATGGACACCAATTACCGAGAACCCTGAGTACATAACACAAACCACATATGTTATGGTTACTCTTCTAGCCAGTGTGAATTCTTCTTTGCTATCAGCACAAACCTTGTAAGGTTCCTATTATGCTAGCTTTGCCATATTGCAGAGAATTTCCTTCCCATCCTCATGGCTCTGTTGGAAAAGAAAGAGTAGAAAATGGTGCTGCAGAGTTTTAAGTCAGACTAGCAGAAATTGTATTGACAAGGAGGCAGAAGTTTCTGGGAACAGCTCTAGAGTTCTGGAAATCAGCCAAGGTCCAGGAGCGTGTAGAGGGCATTTTCTGTATCTTGCTTAAAATTAACAAGAAAGAAAATTGTAGCTGTTACCTTTGTTTTTACAGAAATCAGATCATATATTGGTTATTGGCGCAGGGGTAGAGATGGGGAAAAAGATTTAGTTCTCAAATAAGCCTTAAATATACAATCAAGATTAGCTGGCTTCTTTTTCATTCCACCCTTCCTCCTAATATTTCTTTCGTTAATCGTGTATTTATTGTGAAAACAGATTAGAATTTACTATATAAAAGGGATGTATGAGACCTAGAGGGAATGAAACAAGAACTAAATAGAAAACAAATGGAAAGGAATTCAACAAAAGTAATTCACAATATGATTTATGTAGGAGAAAAGCTGAAAAACTTTCCTAATCAGAAAAACTTCCCTCTTGGGGAGTCAGTTTTCCCAGAAGGACCTGGAAAAAGGAACACATGTTTGAATCTTTCATGGTAAAAGTCTAGTCCTCCCTCCATGCGGAGGACCTGATTCTGCTCTGTACTGTGCAGAATATTCTAGACTGAGTTGCCCAGGTTGCTGAGGAATTGCAAAATTTGAGTTGAGGGAAGGAGTGGAAATTGTTAAGAGTCGTCATGGCTCAAACTTAATAAATAGTAATGAAGTTTGCAAATTTTACGCCTCAAACTGCTCTTTTTATTGTCCAGGAAGATACTATTTTTCCTGGAAAGAAAAGCCCAGGACAGTGGAATGTCTAAAAATCACTGCTCTAATAGCCAGACCATACAGCAGTGGCCCAAAGTGGTAATTTTTCAAACCCTGACATTTATGTAATGCCTTTAATATGGCTATGTAAAAATATTTCACATGCACGTTATTAATATTTAGGTGCCAGGTGGCTGTTATGCATAGTGGTTTATTATTTATGAGTCTCTTTCTTCTGGTTCATGGGGAGATGAGTGACTGCCATTGACCCGAGAAGGATTCTTCTAACATCACCCATTAATTTCTTTGGAGAAAGAATAACATTACCACGTGGCTTGGTGGCAGTGCAAAATATACTAATGTACTAGACCAGGGATCAAGAGAATTGCTTGGCAGTTGTTCATTTGTGGCTAGTGAGGACTGTGAGCTTAGCCTTGCATTTACTTAGCCTCTCTGAGACTCAGTTTCCTTATCTGTCAAATGGGAATGTTAACAACCTTTTTCATAGGACCACATAACCATTTGCTTAGCAGAGAGCTTTGAAAATAGAAAATGCTTAGAATTAATTTCCTACCTCCCTCTAGGGCTCTTGTTTCCCTTATCTGAAAAGGGAATCAAGTTAAGTGGGTTAAGTATGGAATGTCAAATAGTTTCACATCAAATGCAGGTGATATAAATCACCTTATCATGTCATATGATACAAATTGCCTAGAGTGAATCTTGAAGAGGATTTGAAACCCAATGTGGGAATATCATGAATTGCTAGCTAGATTATTCATGTCTGCCTTGGATAAAAGGAAGAGTAACTGCACTTACGCTGCCTATTTCCAGAAACAAGTGTTATATTTTGAACTTGGCCTTTGTGCTTAGAACTATCTTGGGTATAATTAAGGGAACCTAATGAGGACCTTTGTTCCTAGAGCCTTAAAGTGTGCATAATAAAACTCAGACACAGCCTGGCAATTTCCCTACTCAGCTTAGGGACTTATGTTTACAGACAGTGCACAGAACCTTGCCTTGCCAACTTTTGGCCAGTGAAGCTCTAAGTCAAAGGCTGGTATTTGAGTATTTGCCAATGAAAACAACTCTGTGGGGTTTTAGTACCTTATATATTCCCAAAGGAGTCATGATAAGATCTCTGCCTATCTTATTTCTTTAAACCATTCCATTCACCTTACTTCCCTCTGAATTTCACAGGACAACGGGGAAGAATATGGTTTGAAGAAATGACACATGAGATATAAACAATTTGACTGTTCATAAATATAACTAAGAAAGTAACTTCAGAAATTAAATGCAACATCCTGTATAATTACTAAATTTTTGAGACCCAGTTTTAAAATATTAAGCTCTATTTTCATGAGTTTTCTTCCACTTGTATGCAAAAATAACCAACATTTTGAAACAATAATTTCTAATTGCCCCAAACTCTTACAACCCTAACACAGCTATTATGATTGGGGTTTATTCCATTCCAGTTTTTGTGTATATGCATATGTACAGGTACTTTTAGTGGTTTTAAAATACACATGACTTAAAATTATAATCATATAGAATTATATTTTCCCATATTTTCTATCTGATTTAATTATAAACTGAAGAAGTCATGTTAATGGCAGCAGAATATGTCACTCATGTTTGGACCATATTTGATTAGTCATTTACTTCTCATAGGATTTTTAGACTTTCAAAGCCACATTAAGGTTTGAAGTTAGACTTGTTCTACATATTCCAACGCGGTATACTGTATGAACTGACAAAGTTGTCCTGTTCTACTGGAGAAAACCATTTTGTGTAAAAAAAAAAAAGTTCTATAGTCCATCGTTATTTTTTTTTAATGGACTGAGTGTATATACTAGCTGAGACATTTTAAATATATCTTATTTTTAAATAATTGGCGTTTCATTGTTTCCAAATATCTCATGGACTTTGAATAATATAATGAATATAATGATGTTCATTTAAATAGCGTGCCATAAAATGACATGGTGACATCACCTTAATTTTTGTCAACAACCTGACAGTCAACCCCAGTTCATACTTCTGTGGAAACAGACTTCCACTTGTATGCATGGAAAATTAGTGGAGTGAGGCCATCAGAGCTCTACTTATGTGAGTTTAGAAGGAAACTCCAAAGTGAAAAACATTTAAGAAGAGTTGAAATATAGTTGAGAAGTATAAAAGACTTGCTTCTAAGTAAGACAACGTGGGTGACCTTGCCAAAGTCATTAACTTCTCTGTTTCTCAGTTTCTTTATCATATGGTTGATGTGACGATTCAATTTCTCCTTGAACAGTGACTGACATATAATCCCTCAATAGATTTTAGCTATTATTTTACCAACTGAGTTCAAGGACAATGAACTAGGATTGCAGGGAGGTAGATTCTGGGAAAGCACCATGCCCATCATGCAGATTGTCTTCTTAGAAGCTCACCTCCTGGGAACTCATGACAGACTCCAAGGATGAGAATCTATGAAAGTAAGCAAAATGTGAAAACCAAAAGAATGATTTCACGAGAAAAGTTTTAGCTCATGAGAAGAGAAAGCAACAAGTACAAAGGGTCCTGCATGGTCGCTGATGACACTGGTGTGCTCAACATTAGCCGAGAAATTCATCTTTGATGGTGCCATTGTCTAAAATAATCAACAGCAGGGCCTTGAGGAGACAACCAGTGACAAGTATGCTTTTTTGCCATTGACGGCAAGGGAGATGTCCCCCCAACAAAGCTGTAGAGAAGGAGGAAACATAAGATTAAGTGCAGAAGGAGTGTTCCCAGATTCTTCATTCCTGACAATGGGGGCACAGCGAGACAGAAATAATATTCTGTGGCCCTTATTTACCCACAGGCAGTTATGATATAGCAAACCCAGGTTTTAGGAGGTGTTACCATGATTTACTACAAAAATCCAGAAATTTGTTCATTCAACAAATAAGTACTAAACAGCTGCAACGTGCTAGGCATTATTCATTTAGTGAGGGTCAGATGAATTATATTGTGGTAACAAAGTACCCCCAAATCCCACTGATGTACAGTAGCAGATGTGATTCCTCCTTTAGGCTACTGGTCTTTCATGGTCAAAGGTGACTTTCCTCCATCATATCTTCACTTAGACCCAGCTATTGAAGAGCCTCCATGTGGTCTATCCTATGATAGAAAAGAGAAATGGTGAAGCGTGCACCGAATCTTACCACTTCTGTGCTGAAGTACTGCATGTCAGCAACTCCCACGACCATTCCTGACCTCCGCAGGGGGTATATAATCCCTTCTAAAGTGGGAAACCAGGGAGGAGAAATATGAATAGTCAGTAAATAACAACACAGTCTACTCAACCATGCAATCTTTCCGCAAACAGGCTAATACCATTTCATTTGGTCATATTAATCTTAAATATGATACTAAATGGAGTGAATATTCACATATCAGTGAAAGCACAAATGTGGTAACATAAAATCAGTGCTCTTTTAAGTATTAGTTGCTTGAGGCTGTTTGGAATTGAGGATTGTATGAGTTCAGGGCCCTAGGATTCAGCAATGACTCCAGATTCTTTCATCATTCCCCAAAGGAAAAGCAATAATAAGTAGGATGCCAGACATTTATGCAATCTCTCTGAGATCATAAAGGCTAACAAAGGGAAAGTTTTCCAAAGGCAGAAATCGTTTGCAATTGCTTTGCAATAGACGTTTTTCAGTAAATACACAAAAGATCATTCATGGCCTGGAGGCATACCACCTTGGGGTGTGATCCTGGCAGGTGTCACAGATTCTACAAGGTTGGACAGGTTAAATTCTTACAGGGAAGACCTTTTTGGAACACTCAGGGATTCCAAAAAGCATACCTGTCTTTCAGATGAGATTTTTCTGGGTTTTGCTTGTTTCAGTGATACTCCCTAACTATAGACAGGATACTTTTCATTCAGTTGCTTTGACCAGTTTTATCTTCAGCATTCCTAGTTTATGTGACTGAATTTGTCTTGCCCTTTACTGCATTTAGGCGGATGTAACAGTCTTGTTTTAGATTTCTGAAACTGTCTGTAGACCTTTGCCTTCACATGTTTGAAATAAATATCAGGCATTAATTTTAATCAGACAACACTGAGCCCAACTCACTTGGGAAAATGCATCTCAATGTGTAATTTATCATCCAGGACCTGTCCACTAGTTTGTCACTCCCTGGGAGTATATTAGGCACTTTGAAAGGTGCATTAAACTCTTCTGGCTACTAGATACCATTTAGAGCTGTGGGGCAATAATTTACGTAATGGTATTGAGGTGACCTCAAAAAGTTTCTGTTATTTGGAAGTTCTTAATTTTCTCCCACAAAATAATTTATGCATTAGGACTTTATAAACATAAAGTCCTAATGCATAAATTATTTTTGCTCTGTTTCCAGAGAGGCAATAGATATTGAATACAATAAATAACATTGTTATGCTGATGCAGAAATGAAATGTTTCACAAATGTGTCATTTATCCTGTCCATAGCTCACAGAGCAATTATTTCTTTGGATTTCTTTCTTCTTCTTTTTTTTTTTTTTTTTTGCTTACAAGACTGCTTTACATTTTATTGTAATTAGTAATGCTTCACAGCTATAAGGATTTCCAGATTCACATTGCTGCATTTTTCCATAGTACAAAATGCATTTATCCAAAGTTAGAATAATGCACAAAATAATACTGAGATTTCTGACAGCAACTTACATTCTGCTTCTTCCTCTCATTCACAACAGAACTTCATCCATATTAAATAAATTGGTTTTAAGTTTTGATTCTCCCTACTTCAGCCACTCATTTATTAAAATGCATAAAATTAAGCTTGATCTACCAAGTCAAGTAAAAGTGATGTGCTTTGGATTTTGCTTTCATTTGGGAGAAAGAATTACTGATAAAAGGAAATCCAGCATTCATCAATTCTAACATGCAAAGATTGTCACATTTTAATGTCTCTAAAATATGTATTATATGTATGTGTGTGTGTGTACATATATATATTATATATGTATATCTTATAACTGATAGTGTGTCTATCTAAGTTTATTTGGAAGCATTTTTGTCTTATAAAATTATAAAATTATAGTGTATCTTATAATTGACATATTTTTTAAATATAATAAATCAATTTACTTTGAAATTTTTTGAAGGTGCAGATCTGAGTGAGGATAGTTCTAAAAACATGAAAATAATACCATTAAGAAGGGCAGAATGTTTCATTCCCATTTTAGTCACACTATTCCTATGAAGATGAGTTTATTACCACTAACCAGTTTTGAAAATGTTTTAATGGGTCAGAAACTGACCTTCTTATGGATGTAAAACCTATGTGAAATTTTAAAGGAATATATAAGGCCGTAATACGCAGTGGAAACATTTGTTTAAATAATAATTAAAGATTATTCTCACTACTCTTCAAGTAATGGAGGGAGAAATGGTGATTTGCTGATTCAGCACAGCTTTAGGGAGAAGCAGTGACCCAAGAAACCTTATGTTTGCGCCTGATATATTTTCCTTTGTCAGAAGAGACCTGTAAGGGAATGTCCTTTTCAGAATGACGCCACTCAAATAGTCTCATTTACATCTACTATGACCCTTTTTGGATAGAACACCGGGCTCACGTGTCAATGACAATGGAAAGGAGGGAGGGTTAGGGGGAAATAAAAAGCAGGAGAGAGAAAGAACAAATCTAAATTTTACAATTTATCCATATGCAGAATTCCTGAGCCCTTGATGTTCTCCTAAATGCTAAGAAGATATTTTCCTAAACATTTTGTACATTTTTTATCAACGGATAATTGTAAACAGGAGGAGTATGCTTCATGCATCAGTAAAACGTGATGTCCATTAGTTTGCTTGCTGTATTATCTCAAAGTCCCATTATACAACTTGGAAGCCCACTTCTCATTACACAATGTCAAAATTCCAAAATGTAATTTCATGAATACTCAACACCAAGCTCCCTGGATAGGGCACTTTTCAGGAGAGATTTAATTCAAATTTAAACAAGTAGCTAGGTCATAATTAAATTTGCAAATAGAAAGTGAACTGTTGAGTACCTTCTGACTAAGCTTTGGAGTCCCACAAATCTACAAACTAATACACAATAAGAATTTGTGATGTATCTACATATGTCTATAGAATAAACCATTTTCGTTGTCTGTGAAGGGAGAAGTTAAGGTCCAACATGCATTATAATAGTGGGAGGTTAGCTCTTCTAGACACATTACAACATGACTTCACAATCAAGTTGAGTCTGCTGATTGTCCAACATATATTCATACCCTGAAAACTTTAATAATGTTTGCACATCTGTAAATTCTGCATTTGCCAGAATTACTCTTCAGAGGATCTCATTTTTTATAATGTTTATAATTATAGAAACAATTAACAGGATTAAGAAACTCCCAACTTCATTGGAAGTTAGAGAAAATATAGTAACTAATTTTTTCTTTGGACTCACTTCTATTGACTGTACTAATCTATTTGCATTTGTAAGGATAGACAGGGTCTGTGGCAAGCAGCAAAGGCTATTCAACTTGAAAAGAAAACATGACATTCAAGATCTTACTTGCTACTTACTACCTCTCTTACATCCAGCAAATTACCTTACCTATTTGAGCCCGTGTCCACCTCCATAAAATATTTACTTTTATAGTTATCAACATGAGAAAATAAGTTCATGTATGTAAAGTACCCAGCACATAAAATATGTTCATTCATTGGTTGCTTAAAATACATCCCATAGTAACTGAAGAGTAGTAGTAACTTACCTATTAGTTTTGTGTGACTAGACTCTACTTGGTAGTTCACCTCTAATTTCTTCATAAGCATTTAGTAATTCAAATCAATGAATATTTATTGAATGATGTGCTAGGTCTAGAGAGGATGGAAATTATGAAGTGCCTCCCATAGAAGTGCTCATAGCACATATGACATGTCGATAAACATTTGCAGTAGAAGAGCCCTGTATCCTTATTCTGAAGTCTTAGCAAGCAGTGTGGGACTCCTGATAACAAAAGTATGGTGCGGAAGATTAATGATAGCAAGTATCCTGAAACCACTGATGAGAAACATCCAGACGACAAGCTTGAAAATGCTCCCTAAACACAGAAGCGGGGTCTATAGAAAAGAAGGAAAGAGAACTGTACAAGGACACATTAATATCCAGATAACTTTTAAGACAAATTAAAACCCAGAAATAAGAAAACTCAGCAAATGTATCTGGCAGAAACAGAATGGAATGAAAATCTTGGTCACCTTGCTAGTTTGGTAGGTTAAAACACAAATAAGCTATATCCATGTTGTTTTTCCTGCCACGGACAGCTAATCAGATGTCTAATTTTAGCTTAGTTCACATATTAGGGTCAGTGTCTTAGGATGAGAAATCGTAATTTCTTGCTTGAAGTCTTAGATCCATGTGGCATGGGTAATTTATTTTACTGATAAAAAAAATGTTGGGTGGCCTTGAGGGAGACATAAAATGACCCAAGAATTTGTGGGTCATAAGGGAGATTCTGACCACACTGTTCCAGTGGCCCTGCACCCCTCCTTCATTCTTCATCTTCTCTGCCTTCCAAACTCACCACGTCTTCCTTTCATCTTGTATAGAATAGATGATCTTTCACATTTAGTTCCTTTGACATTACAGTTTCTAACCCCACAGGCATATCAATAACTTTCCCAAAAAATAACTTTTCCTTCATGTAAAAGAAATTCCTGTGCAAACTCTTTAGAGAATACTGTGCACTCTATTTCAGCACACCAGAATATATTAGAAATTCTAGTGATTCATAGCCCTTCCTTTCTCCACTTGCATAATCTTAAAGCCTTAGGGAATTGAGAATGAGGAGTAACTAAAGCTCAGCTGTAAATCAGGTGACCACCTATAATCAAGTTGTTAATCAAGGTCACGGTCAGCATATTGTTTAGGAACAGCTTCCTTGATAACAATGCATAGAATAGTCAATTCTCCAGCCTTCTTAAAGGTCCTTCCTGTTGCCAAAGATTCATTCTTTTGTTCATACAATATTATTTGTTTGTTATAAACAAAGAAAAAAATTTCACCAGGATTCAAAGAAGAGTTTAGGAAGACAGGAAGGCTAATTTTTATCCCCCCAAAAGAGCAGTTGATATGAGGATTACCTTCCACTTTTTTTTAAGAAAAAGCGTGTATAGTAGGAAGATGGTAATAAAGGGGAGAGCACCATGGTGGTAAGGGGCTATGTGGATGATAGGGAGGTGAAGAGATTTAGTGCCTATGATGAGTGGGATCGATGAAAAGTGGGAAAGATTTCTAATATATATGTGTGCTGTCTAAAACCCCTTTAAGGAATCTTCAGACCTTAATTTTTCTTTGACGTTGCTGTTTCTTTATATGCTACATTACATACAGATTGGACAACATGGGATATCAGATGCTGCATGTGTTGTGAATTTATGTATAAGGAAGATATATACACGTATACACACATATATACACATAAATAATATCTTTTGAAGACCAAGCTCTTATTTTTCTTTACATCTTCCACAGCACCAAACAGACACTCAGTAAATATTTGTAAAGCCACACAAAGAAGCTTATGGTTCCACACAAAGAAGTGTTTACTACAGTGGAAGCATTGTGGAAAGAGTATGGATTGGTGGCAAGAAAGATCTCAGCTATACTCCTGGCTTATTAAACTCAGTGGCTCTGGAACCTGCAACAAGGTCTTGCTCTTTCCTGGAATCAAATTCCTTCTCTGGATTGTCAGGGCTTTG
>JAQQAC010012301.1:0-19084 GCA_029783875.1 Phataginus tricuspis | reverse complement strand
CAAAGCCCTGACAATCCAGAGAAGGAATTTGATTCCAGGAAAGAGCAAGACCTTGTTGCAGGTTCCAGAGCCACTGAGTTTAATAAGCCAGGAGTATAGCTGAGATCTTTCTTGCCACCAATCCATACTCTTTCCACAATGCTTCCACTGTAGTAAACACTTCTTTGTGTGGAACCATAAGCTTCTTTGTGTGGCTTTACAAATATTTACTGAGTGTCTGTTTGGTGCTGTGGAAGATGTAAAGAAAAATAAGAGCTTGGTCTTCAAAAGATATTATTTATGTGTATATATGTGTGTATACGTGTATATATCTTCCTTATACATAAATTCACAACACATGCAGCATCTGATATCCCATGTTGTCCAATCTGTATGTAATGTAGCATATAAAGAAACAGCAACGTCAAAGAAAAATTAAGGTCTGAAGATTCCTTAAAGGGGTTTTAGACAGCACACATATATATTAGAAATCTTTCCCACTTTTCATCGATCCCACTCATCATAGGCACTAAATCTCTTCACCTCCCTATCATCCACATAGCCCCTTACCACCATGGTGCTCTCCCCTTTATTACCATCTTCCTACTATACACGCTTTTTCTTAAAAAAAAGTGGAAGGTAATCCTCATATCAACTGCTCTTTTGGGGGGATAAAAATTAGCCTTCCTGTCTTCCTAAACTCTTCTTTGAATCCTGGTGAAATTTTTTTCTTTGTTTATAACAAACAAATAATATTGTATGAACAAAAGAATGAATCTTTGGCAACAGGAAGGACCTTTAAGAAGGCTGGAGAATTGACTATTCTATGCATTGTTATCAAGGAAGCTGTTCCTAAACAATATGCTGACCGTGACCTTGATTAACAACTTGATTATAGGTGGTCACCTGATTTACAGCTGAGCTTTAGTTACTCCTCATTCTCAATTCCCTAAGGCTTTAAGATTATGCAAGTGGAGAAAGGAAGGGCTATGAATCACTAGAATTTCTAATATATTCTGGTGTGCTGAAATAGAGTGCACAGTATTCTCTAAAGAGTTTGCACAGGAATTTCTTTTACATGAAGGAAAAGTTATTTTTTGGGAAAGTTATTGATATGCCTGTGGGGTTAGAAACTGTAATGTCAAAGGAACTAAATGTGAAAGATCATCTATTCTATACAAGATGAAAGGAAGACGTGGTGAGTTTGGAAGGCAGAGAAGATGAAGAATGAAGGAGGGGTGCAGGGCCACTGGAACAGTGTGGTCAGAATCTCCCTTATGACCCACAAATTCTTGGGTCATTTTATGTCTCCCTCAAGGCCACCCAACATTTTTTTTATCAGTAAAATAAATTACCCATGCCACATGGATCTAAGACTTCAAGCAAGAAATTACGATTTCTCATCCTAAGACACTGACCCTAATATGTGAACTAAGCTAAAATTAGACATCTGATTAGCTGTCCGTGGCAGGAAAAACAACATGGATATAGCTTATTTGTGTTTTAACCTACCAAACTAGCAAGGTGACCAAGATTTTCATTCCATTCTGTTTCTGCCAGATACATTTGCTGAGTTTTCTTATTTCTGGGTTTTAATTTGTCTTAAAAGTTATCTGGATATTAATGTGTCCTTGTACAGTTCTCTTTCCTTCTTTTCTATAGACCCCGCTTCTGTGTTTAGGGAGCATTTTCAAGCTTGTCGTCTGGATGTTTCTCATCAGTGGTTTCAGGATACTTGCTATCATTAATCTTCCGCACCATACTTTTGTTATCAGGAGTCCCACACTGCTTGCTAAGACTTCAGAATAAGGATACAGGGCTCTTCTACTGCAAATGTTTATCGACATGTCATATGTGCTATGAGCACTTCTATGGGAGGCACTTCATAATTTCCATCCTCTCTAGACCTAGCACATCATTCAATAAATATTCATTGATTTGAATTACTAAATGCTTATGAAGAAATTAGAGGTGAACTACCAAGTAGAGTCTAGTCACACAAAACTAATAGGTAAGTTACTACTACTCTTCAGTTACTATGGGATGTATTTTAAGCAACCAATGAATGAACATATTTTATGTGCTGGGTACTTTACATACATGAACTTATTTTCTCATGTTGATAACTATAAAAGTAAATATTTTATGGAGGTGGACACGGGCTCAAATAGGTAAGGTAATTTGCTGGATGTAAGAGAGGTAGTAAGTAGCAAGTAAGATCTTGAATGTCATGTTTTCTTTTCAAGTTGAATAGCCTTTGCTGCTTGCCACAGACCCTGTCTATCCTTACAAATGCAAATAGATTAGTACAGTCAATAGAAGTGAGTCCAAAGAAAAAATTAGTTACTATATTTTCTCTAACTTCCAATGAAGTTGGGAGTTTCTTAATCCTGTTAATTGTTTCTATAATTATAAACATTATAAAAAATGAGATCCTCTGAAGAGTAATTCTGGCAAATGCAGAATTTACAGATGTGCAAACATTATTAAAGTTTTCAGGGTATGAATATATGTTGGACAATCAGCAGACTCAACTTGATTGTGAAGTCATGTTGTAATGTGTCTAGAAGAGCTAACCTCCCACTATTATAATGCATGTTGGACCTTAACTTCTCCCTTCACAGACAACGAAAATGGTTTATTCTATAGACATATGTAGATACATCACAAATTCTTATTGTGTATTAGTTTGTAGATTTGTGGGACTCCAAAGCTTAGTCAGAAGGTACTCAACAGTTCACTTTCTATTTGCAAATTTAATTATGACCTAGCTACTTGTTTAAATTTGAATTAAATCTCTCCTGAAAAGTGCCCTATCCAGGGAGCTTGGTGTTGAGTATTCATGAAATTACATTTTGGAATTTTGACATTGTGTAATGAGAAGTGGGCTTCCAAGTTGTATAATGGGACTTTGAGATAATACAGCAAGCAAACTAATGGACATCACGTTTTACTGATGCATGAAGCATACTCCTCCTGTTTACAATTATCCGTTGATAAAAAATGTACAAAATGTTTAGGAAAATATCTTCTTAGCATTTAGGAGAACATCAAGGGCTCAGGAATTCTGCATATGGATAAATTGTAAAATTTAGATTTGTTCTTTCTCTCTCCTGCTTTTTATTTCCCCCTAACCCTCCCTCCTTTCCATTGTCATTGACACGTGAGCCCGGTGTTCTACCCAAAAAGGGTCATAGTAGATGTAAATGAGACTATTTGAGTGGCGTCATTCTGAAAAGGACATTCCCTTACAGGTCTCTTCTGACAAAGGAAAATATATCAGGCGCAAACATAAGGTTTCTTGGGTCACTGCTTCTCCCTAAAGCTGTGCTGAATCAGCAAATCACCATTTCTCCCTCCATTACTTGAAGAGTAGTGAGAATAATCTTTAATTATTATTTAAACAAATGTTTCCACTGCGTATTACGGCCTTATATATTCCTTTAAAATTTCACATAGGTTTTACATCCATAAGAAGGTCAGTTTCTGACCCATTAAAACATTTTCAAAACTGGTTAGTGGTAATAAACTCATCTTCATAGGAATAGTGTGACTAAAATGGGAATGAAACATTCTGCCCTTCTTAATGGTATTATTTTCATGTTTTTAGAACTATCCTCACTCAGATCTGCACCTTCAAAAAATTTCAAAGTAAATTGATTTATTATATTTAAAAAATATGTCAATTATAAGATACACTATAATTTTATAATTTTATAAGACAAAAATGCTTCCAAATAAACTTAGATAGACACACTATCAGTTATAAGATATACATATATAATATATATATGTACACACACACACATACATATAATACATATTTTAGAGACATTAAAATGTGACAATCTTTGCATGTTAGAATTGATGAATGCTGGATTTCCTTTTATCAGTAATTCTTTCTCCCAAATGAAAGCAAAATCCAAAGCACATCACTTTTACTTGACTTGGTAGATCAAGCTTAATTTTATGCATTTTAATAAATGAGTGGCTGAAGTAGGGAGAATCAAAACTTAAAACCAATTTATTTAATATGGATGAAGTTCTGTTGTGAATGAGAGGAAGAAGCAGAATGTAAGTTGCTGTCAGAAATCTCAGTATTATTTTGTGCATTATTCTAACTTTGGATAAATGCATTTTGTACTATGGAAAAATGCAGCAATGTGAATCTGGAAATCCTTATAGCTGTGAAGCATTACTAATTACAATAAAATGTAAAGCAGTCTTGTAAGCAAAAAAAAAAAAAAAAAGAAGAAGAAAGAAATCCAAAGAAATAATTGCTCTGTGAGCTATGGACAGGATAAATGACACATTTGTGAAACATTTCATTTCTGCATCAGCATAACAATGTTATTTATTGTATTCAATATCTATTGCCTCTCTGGAAACAGAGCAAAAATAATTTATGCATTAGGACTTTATGTTTATAAAGTCCTAATGCATAAATTATTTTGTGGGAGAAAATTAAGAACTTCCAAATAACAGAAACTTTTTGAGGTCACCTCAATACCATTACGTAAATTATTGCCCCACAGCTCTAAATGGTATCTAGTAGCCAGAAGAGTTTAATGCACCTTTCAAAGTGCCTAATATACTCCCAGGGAGTGACAAACTAGTGGACAGGTCCTGGATGATAAATTACACATTGAGATGCATTTTCCCAAGTGAGTTGGGCTCAGTGTTGTCTGATTAAAATTAATGCCTGATATTTATTTCAAACATGTGAAGGCAAAGGTCTACAGACAGTTTCAGAAATCTAAAACAAGACTGTTACATCCGCCTAAATGCAGTAAAGGGCAAGACAAATTCAGTCACATAAACTAGGAATGCTGAAGATAAAACTGGTCAAAGCAACTGAATGAAAAGTATCCTGTCTATAGTTAGGGAGTATCACTGAAACAAGCAAAACCCAGAAAAATCTCATCTGAAAGACAGGTATGCTTTTTGGAATCCCTGAGTGTTCCAAAAAGGTCTTCCCTGTAAGAATTTAACCTGTCCAACCTTGTAGAATCTGTGACACCTGCCAGGATCACACCCCAAGGTGGTATGCCTCCAGGCCATGAATGATCTTTTGTGTATTTACTGAAAAACGTCTATTGCAAAGCAATTGCAAACGATTTCTGCCTTTGGAAAACTTTCCCTTTGTTAGCCTTTATGATCTCAGAGAGATTGCATAAATGTCTGGCATCCTACTTATTATTGCTTTTCCTTTGGGGAATGATGAAAGAATCTGGAGTCATTGCTGAATCCTAGGGCCCTGAACTCATACAATCCTCAATTCCAAACAGCCTCAAGCAACTAATACTTAAAAGAGCACTGATTTTATGTTACCACATTTGTGCTTTCACTGATATGTGAATATTCACTCCATTTAGTATCATATTTAAGATTAATATGACCAAATGAAATGGTATTAGCCTGTTTGCGGAAAGATTGCATGGTTGAGTAGACTGTGTTGTTATTTACTGACTATTCATATTTCTCCTCCCTGGTTTCCCACTTTAGAAGGGATTATATACCCCCTGCAGAGGTCAGGAATGGTCGTGGGAGTTGCTGACATGCAGTACTTCAGCACAGAAGTGGTAAGATTCGGTGCACGCTTCACCATTTCTCTTTTCTATCATAGGATAGACCACATGGAGGCTCTTCAATAGCTGGGTCTAAGTGAAGATATGATGGAGGAAAGTCACCTTTGACCATGAAATACCAGTAGCCTAAAGGAGGAATCACATCTGCTACTGTACATCAGTGGGATTTGGGGGTACTTTGTTACCACAATATAATTCATCTGACCCTCACTAAATGAATAATGCCTAGCACGTTGCAGCTGTTTAGTACTTATTTGTTGAATGAACAAATTTCTGGATTTTTGTAGTAAATCATGGTAACACCTCCTAAAACCTGGGTTTGCTATATCATAACTGCCTGTGGGTAAATAAGGGCCACAGAATATTATTTCTGTCTCGCTGTGCCCCCATTGTCAGGAATGAAGAATCTGGGAACACTCCTTCTGCACTTAATCTTATGTTTCCTCCTTCTCTACAGCTTTGTTGGGGGGACATCTCCCTTGCCGTCAATGGCAAAAAAGCATACTTGTCACTGGTTGTCTCCTCAAGGCCCTGCTGTTGATTATTTTAGACAATGGCACCATCAAAGATGAATTTCTCGGCTAATGTTGAGCACACCAGTGTCATCAGCGACCATGCAGGACCCTTTGTACTTGTTGCTTTCTCTTCTCATGAGCTAAAACTTTTCTCGTGAAATCATTCTTTTGGTTTTCACATTTTGCTTACTTTCATAGATTCTCATCCTTGGAGTCTGTCATGAGTTCCCAGGAGGTGAGCTTCTAAGAAGACAATCTGCATGATGGGCATGGTGCTTTCCCAGAATCTACCTCCCTGCAATCCTAGTTCATTGTCCTTGAACTCAGTTGGTAAAATAATAGCTAAAATCTATTGAGGGATTATATGTCAGTCACTGTTCAAGGAGAAATTGAATCGTCACATCAACCATATGATAAAGAAACTGAGAAACAGAGAAGTTAATGACTTTGGCAAGGTCACCCACGTTGTCTTACTTAGAAGCAAGTCTTTTATACTTCTCAACTATATTTCAACTCTTCTTAAATGTTTTTCACTTTGGAGTTTCCTTCTAAACTCACATAAGTAGAGCTCTGATGGCCTCACTCCACTAATTTTCCATGCATACAAGTGGAAGTCTGTTTCCACAGAAGTATGAACTGGGGTTGACTGTCAGGTTGTTGACAAAAATTAAGGTGATGTCACCATGTCATTTTATGGCACGCTATTTAAATGAACATCATTATATTCATTATATTATTCAAAGTCCATGAGATATTTGGAAACAATGAAACGCCAATTATTTAAAAATAAGATATATTTAAAATGTCTCAGCTAGTATATACACTCAGTCCATTAAAAAAAAATAACGATGGACTATAGAACTTTTTTTTTTTTACACAAAATGGTTTTCTCCAGTAGAACAGGACAACTTTGTCAGTTCATACAGTATACCGCGTTGGAATATGTAGAACAAGTCTAACTTCAAACCTTAATGTGGCTTTGAAAGTCTAAAAATCCTATGAGAAGTAAATGACTAATCAAATATGGTCCAAACATGAGTGACATATTCTGCTGCCATTAACATGACTTCTTCAGTTTATAATTAAATCAGATAGAAAATATGGGAAAATATAATTCTATATGATTATAATTTTAAGTCATGTGTATTTTAAAACCACTAAAAGTACCTGTACATATGCATATACACAAAAACTGGAATGGAATAAACCCCAATCATAATAGCTGTGTTAGGGTTGTAAGAGTTTGGGGCAATTAGAAATTATTGTTTCAAAATGTTGGTTATTTTTGCATACAAGTGGAAGAAAACTCATGAAAATAGAGCTTAATATTTTAAAACTGGGTCTCAAAAATTTAGTAATTATACAGGATGTTGCATTTAATTTCTGAAGTTACTTTCTTAGTTATATTTATGAACAGTCAAATTGTTTATATCTCATGTGTCATTTCTTCAAACCATATTCTTCCCCGTTGTCCTGTGAAATTCAGAGGGAAGTAAGGTGAATGGAATGGTTTAAAGAAATAAGATAGGCAGAGATCTTATCATGACTCCTTTGGGAATATATAAGGTACTAAAACCCCACAGAGTTGTTTTCATTGGCAAATACTCAAATACCAGCCTTTGACTTAGAGCTTCACTGGCCAAAAGTTGGCAAGGCAAGGTTCTGTGCACTGTCTGTAAACATAAGTCCCTAAGCTGAGTAGGGAAATTGCCAGGCTGTGTCTGAGTTTTATTATGCACACTTTAAGGCTCTAGGAACAAAGGTCCTCATTAGGTTCCCTTAATTATACCCAAGATAGTTCTAAGCACAAAGGCCAAGTTCAAAATATAACACTTGTTTCTGGAAATAGGCAGCGTAAGTGCAGTTACTCTTCCTTTTATCCAAGGCAGACATGAATAATCTAGCTAGCAATTCATGATATTCCCACATTGGGTTTCAAATCCTCTTCAAGATTCACTCTAGGCAATTCGTATCATATGACATGATAAGGTGATTTATATCACCTGCATTTGATGTGAAACTATTTGACATTCCATACTTAACCCACTTAACTTGATTCCCTTTTCAGATAAGGGAAACAAGAGCCCTAGAGGGAGGTAGGAAATTAATTCTAAGCATTTTCTATTTTCAAAGCTCTCTGCTAAGCAAATGGTTATGTGGTCCTATGAAAAAGGTTGTTAACATTCCCATTTGACAGATAAGGAAACTGAGTCTCAGAGAGGCTAAGTAAATGCAAGGCTAAGCTCACAGTCCTCACTAGCCACAAATGAACAACTGCCAAGCAATTCTCTTGATCCCTGGTCTAGTACATTAGTATATTTTGCACTGCCACCAAGCCACGTGGTAATGTTATTCTTTCTCCAAAGAAATTAATGGGTGATGTTAGAAGAATCCTTCTCGGGTCAATGGCAGTCACTCATCTCCCCATGAACCAGAAGAAAGAGACTCATAAATAATAAACCACTATGCATAACAGCCACCTGGCACCTAAATATTAATAACGTGCATGTGAAATATTTTTACATAGCCATATTAAAGGCATTACATAAATGTCAGGGTTTGAAAAATTACCACTTTGGGCCACTGCTGTATGGTCTGGCTATTAGAGCAGTGATTTTTAGACATTCCACTGTCCTGGGCTTTTCTTTCCAGGAAAAATAGTATCTTCCTGGACAATAAAAAGAGCAGTTTGAGGCGTAAAATTTGCAAACTTCATTACTATTTATTAAGTTTGAGCCATGACGACTCTTAACAATTTCCACTCCTTCCCTCAACTCAAATTTTGCAATTCCTCAGCAACCTGGGCAACTCAGTCTAGAATATTCTGCACAGTACAGAGCAGAATCAGGTCCTCCGCATGGAGGGAGGACTAGACTTTTACCATGAAAGATTCAAACATGTGTTCCTTTTTCCAGGTCCTTCTGGGAAAACTGACTCCCCAAGAGGGAAGTTTTTCTGATTAGGAAAGTTTTTCAGCTTTTCTCCTACATAAATCATATTGTGAATTACTTTTGTTGAATTCCTTTCCATTTGTTTTCTATTTAGTTCTTGTTTCATTCCCTCTAGGTCTCATACATCCCTTTTATATAGTAAATTCTAATCTGTTTTCACAATAAATACACGATTAACGAAAGAAATATTAGGAGGAAGGGTGGAATGAAAAAGAAGCCAGCTAATCTTGATTGTATATTTAAGGCTTATTTGAGAACTAAATCTTTTTCCCCATCTCTACCCCTGCGCCAATAACCAATATATGATCTGATTTCTGTAAAAACAAAGGTAACAGCTACAATTTTCTTTCTTGTTAATTTTAAGCAAGATACAGAAAATGCCCTCTACACGCTCCTGGACCTTGGCTGATTTCCAGAACTCTAGAGCTGTTCCCAGAAACTTCTGCCTCCTTGTCAATACAATTTCTGCTAGTCTGACTTAAAACTCTGCAGCACCATTTTCTACTCTTTTTTTTCCAACAGAGCCATGAGGATGGGAAGGAAATTCTCTGCAATATGGCAAAGCTAGCATAATAGGAACCTTACAAGGTTTGTGCTGATAGCAAAGAAGAATTCACACTGGCTAGAAGAGTAACCATAACATATGTGGTTTGTGTTATGTACTCAGGGTTCTCGGTAATTGGTGTCCATGGTGTAGCCAAAAGCATACCATAACTGGTCATGTTCTAATAGGAGATACATTGTTTCAAACATCATTGTGTGCAATAGCCTGACTTCCTAGGCAACATTTTGAGCTCTTATGCATTTTAGGACTAGAAAAATGCCAGCTCTTGACAAATAAGAAAATTCATGTTTCCAATTAATTGTAATCTATTTTATTCCTTTTAATACTTGTCCTTTAATTATTTATTAGAGTAACATATATTTTCTGTGGACAATAAAAACCACCCCTAATCTCACTGCTAAGAAATAACTACTGCAAACCTTTTGGTTATTTCCTAGTATTTTCCTGCACATTTAGTTACATATCATAATCATATAATTGGGAGAACATTGCACATATTGTTTCATCCTTTCTCACTTATGCTATGATAGATATTCCCCCATATCCAATTTGAGGTCAAGGTAACAGCTTTTGGGAGAAAGAAGTGGATAGTGTTTAAGAGGGGCACGGAGTAGTTTCTGGGGTAATGGGAATAATTTCTTTCTTGAACTGGACGGTGGCTGTAGGTATAATTTTCTGATATATCTTATGATAATTTTTTGAGCTGCATTCTTACAATTTGTGTGATTTTCTGTTCTGTATGTTGTAGTTCAATAAAAAGTTTAATACAAAATCACATTAATTGGGAAATGACTCATAATGACTGCATAACATTCTATTACAAGGTTTTACTATGATTGATTAGGCCATCCTCCCATTGTTAGATATTTAGCTTTTTACTTTCTAATCTTACATATAACACTATTGTGAATATATTTATACTTATATATTTGTTTGCATTACATTCACTTGGGATAGAGTTCTGAAAGTATTTGCCCCTTTCCTGAGGAGAAATTACACTATAATGGGGAGATGGATTAATGCACATAAATTGCCTGCAACTGCATTTGCTGATGGAGTAAATCTGGTGGAACCCTCAAATCTGTACAGCTGTAGCCTGAAACAAAAGATGGGACTGTTAAATCCTGAGCTGAGTTCCACATGGAACTTGGATGACAGATGAGATGTTATTCATCCCAACCAAGAAGAACAATTGTCTGTTAAAGTCAACTGGGTAAACCACTTTTGAGCACCAAGTCATGGAAGGCGTCTCCTGGACACTAGGGTACAGAGATAATAAAGTTTTAACCCTCTTCCTGTTTAGAAATAAGAGTTAACCCCAAAGGTAACATTCTCAAACCAGTGCAGATATGAATGTTCCCCCTCATTTCACAGTCCCTTCAACTGTATATTGTGATAAAAATATTTCAATGGCTTGTGGTAAGGGTTAAGTTAAACAGTATTTACTAAATGCTAGCCAGGGTTACTATTAAAAATATTTAACAATCCGTATATACCAGGATCAACCAATTAGAACAAATGCTAGTTCAGACAAATGGGAGGCCCGTGGTTAAGAACTGTCCTCCATCCAAATGTGTTGTGATTGAATACTTTGTGCCCCAACCCAGAGTGGGTACTGACAATGGTTAGTTTTTGGTTCTTTATTTCTTTAGATCTCATCAGATAAACTAAAATTCCCTCAAACTTATGTTTGGTTTTTGAATGAAGGTTGTTTGATTTAAAATATTTGGAGAAAGCAACCCAAGAGGCATGAATGTGCTCATTCTTCCTTTAACTTTCACCCAGCAGCAGTCACTGAAACTCTTCACCGGTTCTTACCATTATTTCATCTGTGTTAAACCCTTATTCCTACTGCTGAGAGCCCAGCATCTCGTTGGAAGTAAAATTACATCATATATTTACTCCTAAAATTGGACAGTGAATATAGGAACCATTTGGGACGTGAGATAGGACACGGTCCCCGTCATAAATAGAGTAAATGAAAGCTTTAAAAACCTCGAACTTGATATTCTCAGAGTAAGTTTCAGCTTTCTGAGTACCATGAAACTGTCTTACAATTTTACCTAATTTTCTATAATCAATATATGGATTATAACAGAAGAAGGTGAACAATAACTATAAAACACACTCATCAATTACTGTAGATTTTAGGTTATTATGCATCAACAACTATAGTTCAACAAGAGCAACTTGGAAATGTGCTAACATTTGTTCTTCAAATTGGGAGGATAAGTACACTACAGGAATAATCCATTGGAGCTGTTCTCATATCACTTTTGAGTTTCAATAAGAATTCTGCATTGTGCTGTCATCTGAAGAATTTCTCTTTGGATATGTAGGAACTGTGGAGCCAAGAATGAGAATATTGGGTAGTGTCATTACCAAATCAGGGTTGAAAGTTTTGTTAGTTCATTTCAAAGAATGACATTCAAATGCCTATGATATAATACAGCTTGTACTGTACCCAAAACATTGCTTTGCATATGATAGTTGATTAACACCCATTGTGGGAGCAAATATGGACAGAATAAATGTTTTTTGGACACTAGAGGTAATGTGAAATCTTTGGAAAGAACATGTATTTTGTTATCTGGGGGATATGAGTTGAACATCCAACTCTGTCAATAACTAGCTATGTGACCTTGGGCTAGATATTTGAACTCTTAGAGCCTCAGATTCCTTATCTGTAAAAATTAGAAAGTAACATATTTTCATAGTTACTATAAAATTTAGAAGTAATCTGTATATAGTGACTGGGACAGAGCAGAATCATAAATAATAATAACCAATATCATCAGTAATAATATAAATTGTATTTACTGCTATTATAAATAATATAAAAGTCTGGGAATCATGAAAATATGGGCGACATTTAAAAAAAACCTCCCCTGTGATATCCTCAACATAAATGTCAATGAGGAAATTCATCAGCTGTGACTTAGCGGAGATAAAATTCAGCAAATAATCCTAAATAAACGTTTTTGTAATGAAGGCTTCACTTTCCTCCTGAAATGTTTCTCCAGTAAAGTTGGTTTCCTCAATAATGCAGTTTTTTTCCACAAAAAAAGAGTATCATCTCTTTGTTGCATCTTGAAGACAGCTGATAGATACCCTCATAGACCAATGCTCATGTCTTCTTTTTTTTTCTTTGCCAGCAATTTATTTATTTATTTTATTAAGGTATCATTGATATACACTCTTATGAAGGCTTCACAAGAAAAACAATATGGTTATTACATTCACCCTTATTTTCGAGTCCCCCCCATACCCCAATGCAGTCACTGTCCATCAGTGTAGTAAGATGCCACAGAGTCACTATTTCCCTTCTCTGTGCCACAGTGTTTTTCCCGTGATCCCCCACACCGTGTGTACTAAACATAATACCCCTTAAACCCCTTCTCCCTCCCTCCCCACCCGCCCCTCCCCTTTGGTAACCACTAGTCCCTTCTTGGCGTCTCTGAGTCTGCTGCTATTTTGTTCCTTCAGTTTTGCTTCATTGTTATACTCCACAAATGAGGGAAATTATTTGGTATTTGTCTTTCTCTGTCTGACTTATTTCACTGAGCATAATACCCTCTAGCTCCATCCATGTTGTTGCAAATGGTAGGATTTGTTAATGCAGTTTTAAAGTATAAATAGTGATGCTCTGACATCGGTAGGAGTCATCGGCTGTGAGTTTGAGGACAATAGGCAGGTAAATGAGCAACAGGTGCCCCAGGAATCCAACTATTTCACCCATCTTCTCATGGAGCTTCACTGGATCAAACACTGCAGGCAAGCTCTTTAAAAAATGAGAAATAAAAAAACAAAAACAAAAATCTGATCCAGCCAAATTATCTTGAGGCCAAAGAATGCTCTCTCTTATCAATAGTGTCAGGGCTGGAAGTGAGGTGGAATACAAAGATAAGCACGTTCTCTTTAGGATGGCTGAATTTTACCCTTTTTCTCTCACAATTGGATACAAACTACTCAACAATGCCCTCCAAGGTTTCTCTGTCTCTGTCCTTCAGTTTCCAGGACAAGAGGACTCCCTGGACGGGCTCTGCTTCATGCTATATTCTCCTGGCATCTTTATCCCCTGAGCCACAGGTGAGGTCAGCTGCTTCTCACTCAGCCTTCTCTTCCCAGCGGGGTCACAGCCCAAGTTGGGACCTTTCTGAGAGGAAGAAAAGTGAAGCTCCAACTCACTGTAGAATAGGTTCCTTCACAGAGGTGGGCGATGAGCGGGATTGGAGTAATGGAATATAATTGTATGACCATTGCACATTTACATATAGGGATGGTTACATGTGGGAATGCGTGTGTGTGCAGACGATCAAATGCACATGACTTCAATTCTGTAATATTGTATGATTCCTTATTGTGGTCAGGTCCAACTGTTTATAGCATGCTTTTTTTGGTCTCCAACATCAGTATGATAGTGCCAAGAGTCAACTTGCTCACCATGGGCTTGGATGTAAGCTAAGCACCTTTTATTCATTCTTACAATTACTCCTCTCACTCAACCGCTAAGGGAGGTACTATGATTACAACATCTTAGAGAGAAGGGAAGCTCAAGGAGTTTAAGTAACCACACAGTCTCAGGGGTAGTCTAAGAAGTAGAACCCAAATTTCAATCTGGACAGCCTGATCCCAGAGCCTGAGCACACAGTGTTCTGCTGTATTCTTCTTTGGCTAGGTCCTAACCAGGCGCTACTTAAACGGATGAGGTATGGTGACTGGTGAGATGCACATATCAATCTGATGGCAGGTCTGAGCTGTACTTGAAGGCATGCCCTTGGCAAAATCTCCTTTGCAAAACCTGGGACACAGGTAGACAATCAGACTACGCTAGCTCTTCTTGCTTCTTCTGTTCTACTCCATTCTAGTATATTCTGAACATGGCCACTGACCTTGTTTAAAAAACCTCTTTAGAAAAAACGCAGAGCAAATTAATAAACTCTTCTGCAAGATGCCTTTGTGTGTTACAGGATGCTGTGTGAAACTTCATTTTTCTCCCAGAAAACAAGAGTATGACAGTAAGGCTTACATATTACATTTTGTACCCTAATACCATTTATTTTCATTTATTACAAATTTAATCAGTGAAAAGCACATCAGTATTATGAACTTCGGGTGTTGTTGAGTATTTCATTTCATCTGAAATCTGAGATATTTGCATATAACTGCCCTTGAATCCTTACTATCTTAGCTTTGCCCCTGTTGATAGAATGGCAACTAAAATTTTTAATTATGATAAAGGATAAGAAAGTGACATGGTGCTTGCTAAGTTATGTTAACTTACTAGTAATGAAAGTCCTGAAATCCCATAGATCTAATATTTATTAGTGTCATGAAATGTATATCTCTTTAACTATTCTTTAAATTTGCATTTCACTTTGTTTATTAAGATGTTTAACTTAAAATTTCCTGTGCTATTTTTTTGTTTTAGATGCTACTTCTCATTAATAAGACCTTTTAAAAGTACAATTAAATGTTCTGCTCGAATCTTCCAAGAGGACTACCTTCTTTTTTAAAAGCTGATTATTTTAAGCTTATATTGGTTCTGCATTGTAACTGAAGGCCGGTCAACTTAAAGTCAAGGAGATGGATGGCACATCACCCCATGCACACTCAGTGTAAAAAGAGCATCTTGCTATAGTATAGTCATTCATTCTGAAAAGCTAAGGATAAAACTGTATATTTCATTTTATATAAAAATCAGTAAAGTAAACCATTACTCTGTTACATTTCCTTGTTTAGCTGAGTAGCTGAGCTAATGGTATCACTCAAATTTAATTTCTTGAATACTGGTTCATCTGTATCTATAATCCACATGCAATATTAACTGAATCTGGGTTTTGCAATAACTGAATTCTGATTGTTTCAAATGTGCACATGTTATTTCCCCCAAGACAATATTAGAAATTCTGAAGCTAGCATGGAAGTACATTTTCTTGTACTAGATCTTAAGCTTTTATGGTACAATATATGTGTATTTTATATATTTTCTAAAGTAACTACAGGTAAATTTCTCATGTTCTTCACGCCTGATATAGTAATATTTCAGAAAGGATCTATTATACATGTCCAACAAATAAAAGACAGCATGTATTTTGGTCCAATT
Organism: Phataginus tricuspis; assembly: GCA_029783875.1. Classification (NCBI taxonomy): domain Eukaryota; kingdom Metazoa; phylum Chordata; class Mammalia; order Pholidota; family Manidae; genus Phataginus; species Phataginus tricuspis. The sequence goes on along the minus strand of JAQQAC010012301.1, from coordinate 3,380 downwards.
TGTATAGAGCAAGGTAAATTAAATTGCCTTATAGTACCAATTAAATATATATTACAAGCATATTTATTTAAAAATAAACTTTTTAAAGCAAACCCTAAAACTCCTTTCCTTCTTCAACTCTTGCCTTTTCCTCCAAACCTACACCAATTAGCATCAAAGTTCAACATTACCATTCGGGGTTACTAGTCATCGGGCTTCCATCTATCGGTCTTTCCAGTCCCTTTCCCCACTCTTCCCATCTATACATCCTCTCCAACCAAACCAGATCCTTTACTTTTCTCCAGGATGGTCACCGCATTCCTTTTCTTTATGCCTTTGTTGATGTTTTACCCGTTTCTCTCACCCAGATGGATCATTTCCATTCTTCGGGATTCCATTCAAGTCCTATCCTTTCCGCTGAAGTGATAAGACTTTCTTTTCCAAAATGTTAAACTTAAGAGTAACAGATAGTAAAGGGTGGGAAAAAGATGAGCTATTCATCAAAGGGTACAAACTTTTAGTTATGAGAGGAATAAGTTCTGGAGACCTAATGTACAACATGGTGACTATAGTTAATAATACGGTGTTGTAAGCTTGAAATTTGTGAAGAGTAGATTCCAAGTGTTCTTGCCGCACGCACGCACACACACACACACACACACACACACACACACACACATATACACACAATAGTAACTATGGGAGGTGATGGATGTGTGAACTAATTTGATTGTGGTAAACATTTCACAGTGTATACATACATCAGAATATCATGATGTATACCTTAAATATATACAATTAAATAAAATTGTCCAAAATAAATAAGTAAAAATTAACAAAATACCTTTCCTTCTATTTGATAAAGACAAGATCAAATATATCCACAGTGCTGTTGAGACTGTTTTTATCATTCACCAGGCAATTAAATAGATATAGTCTCAGAGAAGCCAGTGACAAGTAAGCCAAAAGTCAAGTAGCAGTAAACCAGGCCATCTTTGCCCTCGCTGACTGCTGAAGCTATCAGTAGCAAACTCTCTTGTATTCTTTGCTGAGCCAGGATACGTCCAGACTTCTCCAGCCAGTGACCCGCTAACAGAGCGGGTGCATGTGAGGCAGTAATAAAATCAGTCTGGAAACTTTGGTTCTGCTTCTGGCTGCACCCCTGGATAGCTGTGCCAATGGAAAATTCTACTTGAAATGAGACAGTGCAGATAATGAAAATAGTTTTGAACTTACATATTGTAAATATGCTATATACTAGTGTCTCAAGCTACTATTTCAATCTTCTACTGAGATAGAGCCAATGGTGTGCTGGCTAAAAACTGGCAATCCAGAGGAAAAAACAGTTCTGACTAATAGCAGTTGCAGATTTCCTTGGTGCAAATACTCCCATCTGGCAGATTTCAAACCACTAATGGGACATTACTAAAACCATATTTGGGAAGAGATGCATAGTAGCACATTGTTGTACAATATTATCACCATATAGATGCAATAGATATGAATAACTTCATGAGCATAGATAATAGTATAGGGTGGTAAAATAATTAGGAAGTGACTTTTGAATATGAGTTTTTGTTTTGAATATTAATTTAATTTAATATTTATTATTTAATTATGGCTATTTTTTAATAACAGGACTACAAAATTCCTAAGACAGTAGCAGCTGGCTTTCAAGGGCAGGCACCAGACAGCTATAGTATTCTGCTGGTAGCATTCATGTTTTCTTCTCCAAACATATTAGTGCAAGAACTCTGAGTAGTATATTCCAGTGATTGCACATAATATGACTTAATTGCCATTTTGTTTATGAACTGTGGTATACTTAAAAAGAAAGATTGATTGCTTGAGATACTCAAAATATGCATTTATAGAAAAACCTTTTTTTGACTGCACACAATTTTTCAGATACTCTGTTAAGCTAAGATAGGAGGAAAAACATCGTGTGGGTTAATGCTACTCAACAAATCTTCGAGGCAAGTGGTCAAAAAATCTGATGAATTTTTTTGAAGTTCCTTGTAGGTCCTCTGCCTGCGCTCGTCACTAATCTGAGGAATGGCGGCGTCTGGGAGGCAGGAAGGGCCCTTGTTCCCATTTTATGGGGGAGGAAACAGGTTCTGAAGTGTTAGTTCTCTTGTGCAGGGTCATTTCGCCAATAAAAATTAGAGGTGGCATAGCTCTATTTTATAAACAACATGCCACTTTCGCCCTCCTCTCTCACAAAGCACATGAATGTCTTGGTACAATTTCTTAACTATGGCAGTCTGGAGAATGTTTTTTAAACAAGGGATAACAGGTGAATGCTATATTATATTTAAATCTGTTTTCTAATAGAAGTTACCTTAACAGATTTTATTTGACGGTCTCCTCATTTAAACATAATAGAAGGATGAACAGCCATGTCTTGCCCTTTGAGGGCAAGTGACCCCAGCACCAGAAATTCTCTTGAATAAGTGTTACAACCTGTAGCTGGGCATGTTAACTGTGAACCAGATGGAAAGTCAACCCTAAGATGATCTTCTTTTCCTCTCTTTCTTTCTTTTTTTTTTTTTTTTTACTTTTTATTGTATGTAAACATTCATATTACTGGAGTAAACGATACTTATTACATACTTCCTAATGCAGGAATCATGCTACCACCCATGGAGCACAAAGTATAAGAAAAATAATTCCTCTGGGATTTTAGACTCAAGTTTAAAAACAAGAGATGGACCCATTATTACAGAGGCAGGGCGGATGTTACTGAGTTTTAACTCCAGAAAGCCAGATTCATTTTTCAAGAGCCTGCTCGACAGGAAACAGGAGATGTTTAAGAACAGGAAGGGAAAGAAGTAAGATCTCTTTAACGTCCATCATTTGGAAATATATGCCTGGTACAACCATATGCACCATGAGACAAACTCTTTTGAAATAGAACACAGGAGAAAGCTCAACAAAGAAAGCAATACGGCCTCAAAAATCACACCATGCTAGCCCATATTTGCATTCTGGTAACACTAAGAGAATTTTCAACTGTTTGGAGGGATGTGTTCCCAATGAATCACTGAGAGAACAACAATAACGTGACATGGAAATTTTCAGAAAAAAATGAGAGAATAGAAATTAGAGCTCATATACCAGTCGTGGTATGATTGTCTGACCCACGTTTTTTAAAGAGAAGGATCCTAGAAACCCACATCAATCAGAAGGTTCACCTTTCACCGGAATTTTATGCAGTGTGGCTATTTCCAATGCCTGGGTGTCAAGAAATGCAGCATGACCAAGACAGTGTCTATGGTGTGGAGAGCAGGTTCCCCAACCGACCCGGGGCCAGGACACTGCTGAAAGGCTTCTGCTCTCCAGGCAAGGCATTCCGCTCCAAGCCACAAAACAACCTGGATAAGCCACAGCCAGAGAAGGCA
>JAQQAC010012283.1:0-11744 GCA_029783875.1 Phataginus tricuspis | reverse complement strand
CAAAGACCTGAATGTAAGTCATGAAACCATAAAACTCTTAGAAAAAAACATAGGCAAAATCTCTTGGACATAAACATGAGCAACTTCTTCATGAACATATCCCTCTGGGCAAGGGAAACAAAAGCAAAAATGAACAAATGGGAATATGTTAAGTTGAAAAGCTTCTGTACAGCAAAGGACACCATCAGTAGAACAAAAAGACATCCTACAATATGGGAAAATATATTCATAAATGATGTATCAGATAAGGGGTTGACTTCCAAAATATACAAAGAACTCACGCACCTTAACAAACAAAAAGCAAATAATCCAATTAAGAAATGGGCAGAAGACATGAATAGGCACTTCTCTAAAGAAGAAATTCAGATGGCCAACAGGCACATGAAAAGATGCTCCACATCGCTAATCATCATAGAAATGCAGATTAAAACCACAATGAGATATCACCTCACACCAGTGAGGATGGCCTACATCCAAAACACAAACAGCAACAAATGTTGGTGTGGATGTGGAGAAAAGGGAACCCTCCTACACTGCTGGTGGGAATGCAAATTAGTTCAACCATTGTGGAAAGCAGTATGAAGGTTCCTCAGAAAACTCAAAATAGAAATACCATTCGACCTAGGAATCCCGCTCCTAGGAATTTAGCCTAAGAACGCAGCAGCCCAATTTCAAAAAGACAGATGCACCCCTATGTTTATTGCAGCACTATATACAATAGCCAAGAAATGGAAGCAACCTAAGTGTCCATCAGTAGATGAATGGATAAAGAAGAAGTGGTACATATACAAAATGGAATATTACGCAGCCATAAGAGAAAAACAAATCCTACCATTTGCAACAACATGGATGGATCTAGAGGGTATTATGCTCAGTGAAATAAGCCAAGCTGAAAAAGACAAGTATCAAATGATCTCACTCATATGTGGAGTATAAGAACAAAGAAAAAACTGAAGGAAGAAAACAGCAGCAGACTCACAGAACCCAAGAACGGACTAATAGTTACCAAAGGGAAAGGGACTGGGGAAGAAGGGGGGAAGGGAGGGATAAGAGGGTAAAAGGAGCATTACGATTAGCAGACATAGTGTGGGGGGCACAGGGAGGACTGTACATCTCAGAGAAGACAAGTAATGATTCTCATCTCACTACACTGATGGACCGTGACTGTAATGGGGTTGGTGGGGGGGACCTGATGAAGGGGGTAGTTTAATCACCACAATATTACTCATGTAATTGTAGGTTAATGATACCAAAATAAATTGTAAAAAAAAAAAAACAAAAACAGCATGAGTATGGTACTGGCACAAGAACAGACCCATAGATCAATGGAACAGAATGAGAGTGCAGAAGTAAACCCATATATATATGGTCAATTAATATATAATAAAGGAGCCATGAATATACAGTGAAAAAAAGACAGTTTCTTCTATAAATAGTGTTGGGAAAACTGGACAGCTACATGCAAGAGAATTAAAACTGTATAACACCATGCACAAAAGTAAACCTGAAATACATTAGAGACCTGAATATAAGACATGAAACCATAAAACTCTTAGAATAAAATGTAGGCAAAAATCTCTTTAACATTAGCACAAGCAGTTTTTTTTAAGACATGTATCCCCAGGCAAGGGAAGCAAAAGCAAAAATAAACAAACAGGACAACATCAAATTAAAAATCATCTGTACAGAAAAGGAAACCATCAACAAAACCAAAAGGGAAACTACAGTATAGGATAATATATTCATAAATAATTTATCTGGTAATGGGTTAGCTTCCATAAATATAAAGAACTCATATGCCTTAACACTAGAAAAAGAAATGACCAAATTTTAAAAAACTGGCATAGGACTGGAGTAGACATTCTTCCAAAAACTATTATACAGATGGCCAACAGGAACATGAGAATATGTGCCATATCACTAGTCATCAGGGAAATGCAAATCAAACCACAGTGAAGTACCACCTCACACCAGTCAGAATGTCCACTCTCCAAAAGACAAGGCATAAAAGGTGTTGGCAAGGTTGTGGAGAAAACGGAACCCTCCTACACTGTTAGTGGGAAGTCAAGTTGGTGCAGCCACTATGGAAAGCAGTATGGAGGGTCCTCAGAAAACTAAAAACAGAAATACTATACAACCTATTAATTCCACTTTTAGGAATTTACCAGAAGAAAACAAAATTTCTGATTTGTAAAGATATATGCACCCATATGTTTATTGTCACATTATTTACAACAGCCAAGATATGGAAACAAAGTGTCCATCAATAGATTAATGGAAAAAGATGTAGTACATATACAAAAAAGAATATCATTCAGCCATAAAAAAGAAATAAATTCAGCCATGACAACATCAATGGACCTAGTTGTTGTTATGCAAACTTAAATAAACCAGGTGCAGAAAGACAAATGCCATTTGATTTCATTTATATTTGGAACCTAAAAACAAACTCAGGAACTGCTTGGAGTGAATGTAGTTTTACCAGTTATCTGAATATAAAAAAGTTTAAAAAGTCTAAAATAATTTCAGGAATCTTAACCCAAGGACTGAAATTTGTGGTAAATTCAGGGGGGGAAACTAATTTAGAGGGAAAACTAAGAACTTCATTTTTAAAGCTGATTATGGTCTATTCATGTAGAAAATAATCATATGTAGGCTGTTGTTAAGGGACCTGTAGACATCCCAGCAATTAACTTTGCTGTAGTTTAGATTCTGCTTAAGCTTGGTTTATAACCAAAACTAATCTAAGGGAAAAGAACAATATGTTTACTGCTGAAGTCTGATTAATAGCCAAAACCAATCTAATAGAAAGAACAATATGTGTTAATTCCTGGAATCTGGTGTGAGTTATGAACGGTGTGCCACAGGAGCTGCAAACAGTTCCTGTGATCCTTCTGAGGCAAACCAAGACAAGGAACATGCTGGGAAACTCACATAACCGGATGACTTGAATTAGCACAACAGGAAAATAAAAATCATATCTAGTTCGTGGTTGGTTGATTCGTTGAGAAAGTACATCCAATAATTATTAACCAATGATTGTTTTACTGCTTTCTGTAACCTAATAAAGATGCAGGGGCACACTGACTCGTTGTTTAGTCTCCAAAGGAAGTCTAAGCCCTCTGCATTAAACATCATTCTGACTTGGTTTCTCATTTTTGCAGTCCCCAACTACAACAGGGACCAATGGTTAAGATTAGATATGGGAATTTTGAAGTTATCAAAGATGGATTATTTGAAGCTATTTTATTTATTGGATTATTAAGAGTCCAAGAGAATAAAAGCATGTAGGGGGTAGTTGGAAAAGTAGCGTCAGGATAGAGTCTAAATATAGTGATGGGGGGGTGAGAAGTTAGGAAAGAAAAATAAGAAGTTATGGTCATGCAAAATGACGAGGAACAAGAATGTATGATTATATTAAATATAAGAAAGAAGAGGGTTTCATAAAGACAAGGGTAACCAGCTTTGTAAAATGAAACACAAAGGTCAGAGAGTATAATTAAAATAATTGAATCTAGCTTAAAATACACATATAAAGGAGACTTCAGGGATGTGATTAGGGCAAAATAATACTAGGTTAAGAATAGGATGAATAGTAAAGAAATGAAAATAGTAGCTATAGACTACACTATCTGTAAAGCGGTGGAGGAAAAGCATGTTGACAGGAAAAAGCAACACTTATCTAATTATTCTTGTACAGAAGATATATTTGTGTGCACTAGAAGAAATAAAATAGGAGAACAAAGGCCTTTAGAATGAGGAGATGTAATCTCACTTACTTTCAAATAAACTTGAGCAGAAAGCTAAAACAAAACCAAAACGTTTTGGCTTCCTGTTTTGAACAGGTGTGATTTACTTTAAAATCCTGGCTTAACTCTAAAAGAAACCATCCTTGAACTGTAAGTCCTCTCTCCAACCTTCCAACACACCAGCTAAGTCATTTCTCCCTCGTAACACTGGATCCAAACACAAGGAGATCCAAAGACTTGTGAGCTTCTTTACTGCCCCGAATTGTGCTCACTCAATGAACTTACTTTTTTCACTTGTTAAAAATGCATTTTCAATACCCTGTCCTGATTTTATTCTCTTGTCTCACTTTCTTTAACTAACGCACACCTGTCCTCCTTTCCATCATAAATAGAAGAAATGCCAACCAGTAGAGAAGATGATTTGAAAAGGCTTTATGGATTAAAAAATATGTTCCACTCCAATTTTAATGTCATCTGAAATTTCAGCATTAAACATTCATTTTGCTGGATCTTAAAAAGCTTTTGATTTTCTCAGAGACTGAAATAGGGAATATCTAAAATTATTTTCCTCTTATAACTAAAACTTAAGTGAAGTTCTTTGAGTAGAATTGATGTCTGGGAAAGAAAATATCCCTAAGGAAGAAAGGCAAACAAATATTAGAAAACCTGAGATGTAATCCACCCAGCTCTGTCCTCACCTTTCCATAAACACACTTACTTGTAATTTTTATTTTCTTAAACATTGCTTTATATTTCTTCCTTGTAGCTTCTCTTCCATATCCTTTACATACACTAGGTGGCAGTGCAATGGCAGGAGAAGAAAAAACACTCCAGAATCTGAAAAGGACCTTAATAGAGATCACATACTTGAGCACCTTCGTTTTAACAAATGAATAAACTAAGGCCCTATTAAGGAGATAACCTGTCTCAAATCACAAGCAATTTAGTGCCAGAGCCGTCAGACATTCATCAGTGTTTTTCAACTTTCCCATTCTCTTCAGTTTCGCAGCCCCTCTTTTTTTTTTTTTTTCCCCCTCTGGGCCTTTTATTTCTTTTTCTTTTTCTTTTTCTTTTATTTACTTATTTATTCATTTATTTATTTTATTAAGGTATTATTGATATACACTCTTATGAAGGTTTCACATGAAAAAACAATGTGGTTACTACATTTACCCATATTATCAAGTCCCCACTCATACCCCAATGCAGTCACTGTCCATCAGTGTAGTAAGATGACACATATTCACTGTTTGCTTTCTCTGTGCTACACTGTTTTCCCTGTGATTCCCCACACCATGTGTACTAAACATAATACCCCACAATCCCCTTCTCCCACCCTCCCCACCCACCATCTCACAACTCTCCACTTTGGTAACTACTAGTTCCTTCTTGGAGTCTCTGAGTCTGCTACTATTTTGCTCCTTCAGTTTTGCTTCGTTGTTATACTCCACAAATGAGGGAAATCATTTGGCACTTGTCTTTCTCCACCTGGCTTATTTCACTGAGCATAATATCCTCCAGCTTCATCCATGTTGTTGCAAATGGCAGGATTTGTTTCCTTCCTATGGCTGAATAATATTCCATTGTGTGTCTGTACCACCTCTTCTTTATCCATTCATCTACTGATGGACACTTAGGTTGCTTCCATATCTTGGCTATTGTAAAAAGTGTTGCAATAAACATAGGGGTGCATATGTCTTTTTGAATCTGACAAGTTGTATTCTTTGGGTAAATTCCAAGGAGTGGGATTCCCGAGTCAAATGGTATTGTATTTTTAGTTTTTTGAGGAACCTCCATATTGCTTTCCACAATGGTTGAACTAGCTTACATTCCCACCAGCAGTGTAGGAGGGTTCCAATTTCTCCACATCCTCGGCAGCATTTGTTGTTCTTAGTCTTTTGGATCCTGGCCATCCTTACTGGTGTGAGGTGAAATCTCATTGTGGTTTTAATTTGCATTTCCCTGATGATTAGTGATGTGGAGCATCTTTTCATGTGTCTGGTGGCCATCTGAATTTCTTCTTTGGAGAACTGTCTCTTCATATCCTCTGCCTATTTTTTAATTGGGTTATTTGCTTTTTGGGTGTAGAGGTGTGTAAGTTCTTTATATATTTTGGATGTTAACCACTTGTGAGATATGTCATTTACAAATATATTCTCCCATTGTGTAGGATGTCTTTTTATTCTGTTGATGGTGTCCTTTGCTGTACAGAAGCTTTTTAGTTTGATGTAGTCTCATGCGTTCATTCTTGCTTTTGTTTCCCTTGCTCGAGGAGATCGCAGCCCTTCTCTTTATCCCAGTGTATCATCAGGCTTTCACTTCCTCCCCAGCCAGCACAATCCGTTTTATTGGCAATACCCACTAATGTATCATTCCCTTACCCTTCTGTTCCTCTATCCCTTCTCAGCAGCTACATTAAGAATACCTAAAACACTGCATGAGAAAATCATCTAGATTATACATTTTTGCTTTTAAAAAAATGTGCAGTCCCTAATTTTACCTGGACACTCACTGATAAATGAGGATTCTCTTCATTGTCTTGTGTCAGCAACCACTTTCCTTCTTCACAATAGAAATCAACAAATACCTCCCAAAGCCTCAAAGCCCCTGATGTCTGCAGACTATCTGACTTCACAGTTCATAAATAAAAATAAAGCTATCATGAAAGAACTCTTCACCATATACATGCTTGCTTATCTATGACTATACACCCCTCACCTCCTTTCTCCAGTCTCAAATAAACAGCTCTTCTGTTCACAGTTAATACCTCAGTTGTGTTTTTCACTCCTTTCCCTTTAATCCTCCACCAGAAACTGAACTTTACTTCACCAATATTTCTTACCTAGCCTCTCTTCTCAGTCTCTCATTCCTTCCTCTCCTACCATGTGTCCTATAAACATACAAAAGTTTCTTTAATCACTAAAATTCTCTCCCAGTATAATGTTAATCCAAAAAACACAGTATATATACATTGTGCCAAGCACCTTTTAAAGTGATTTATACAACCTATTTAGCCCTCTCAACCACCTTATGAGGCAATTCTCTGCAAACTATTATGGTTAGTTTGCAGATGAGAAAAGGGAGGCACACAGAGAGGTCAAGTACCTTGCTTGAAATCACACAGCTAGTAAAGCAACGCTGAGTTTCTAATGTAGACTGCCAGGCTCTAGATTCTATACAAATAACTACTTTTCAGTACTTCCAAGTGTCCTCCAGCATCTAGTGATCTTTTTTATCTCCTTTTACATGCAAACTTTTCACAAGAACAATTTATTTTTACTGTCTTCACTTTCTTACTGCCCTTTCACTGGTGGCCCACTTTAATTAGGTACACACCCCTCATCACTCCATCAAAACTGTTCTATCTGGTCATTGCTAAACCCATCAGATATTTTCTTATTCTATCATTCTGAATTATTTTCTGCATTCAGTATTGCTGACAATTTCTTTATTAAAGCTCTTTTCCTCTGCAATTTCCATCAGAGTTTTTTATAAAACTCTACCTCCCTAGCTGCTCTCTTTCAGTCTCCTCCAAGCTTTTTTCCATCTGCCCATTTCTTAAGTGTCAGCACTCTTTCACGTTCCATCTTCTATGTTCTTTTGTGTTCTGGAATCAAGAAATCCTGAACTTAAATCTAAGTTTCACCATTAACACACTTTATTTCCCTGGACAAATTGCTTCCTCTCATAGAGGTGTTGTTAGAAATAACAGAACGCAAAGTACTCGACATAGTGCCTAACATATAGTAGATACACAAAGAATATTACCTTTTATTGTAACTATCATAAGCATCATCATTATCATCACGATTTTTTCTTTTTTTATTAAGGTATCATTGATATAAAATATTATCAAACTTTCACATGAGCAACGTTGTGGTTAAAACATTTACCCATATTATCAAATCCCTCCCACACCCCACTGCAATCACTGTCCATCAGTTTAGTAAGATGCTGTAGAGTCAGTACTTGTTTTCTCTGTGCTGTACTGCCTTCCCCATGACCCCCCTATGTTATGTGTGCTAATTATAATGCCTCTGAATCCCCTCCTCCCTCCCTCCCCACAAAGCCTCCCACCCCCATTCCTTTGGTAACTGCTAGTTCCTTCTTGGAGTCTGAGTCTGCTGCTTTGCTGCTTCAGGTTTGCTTTGTTGTTATACTCCACAAATGAGTGTAATTATTTCGTACTTGTCTTTCTCTGCCTGGCTTATTTCACTGACCATAATTTTGTTGGAAATGGTAGGTTTTGTTTTCTTCTGGCTGAATAATATTCCACTGTGTAATATGTAGCACCTCTTCTTTATCCATTCATCTACTGATGGACACTTAGGTTACTTCCATTTATTGGCCATTGGCTATTGTATATAGTGCTGCGATAAACATAGGGGCACATTTTTCTTTTTGAATCAGGGATCTTGTTTTCTTTGGGTAAATTCCTAGAAGTGGAATTACTGGGTCAAATGATATTTCTATTTTTAGTTTTTTGAGGAATCTCCATGTTGTTTTCCACAATGGTTGAACTAATTTACATTCCCACCCACAGTGTAGGAGGGTTCCCCTTTCTCTGCATCCTTGCCAGCATTTGTTGTTTCTTGTCTTTTGTATATTGGCCATCCTAACTTGTATGAGGTGATATCCCATTGTAGTTTTATTTTGCATTTCTCTGACAATTAGTGATGTGGAGCATCTTCTCATGTGCCTGTAGGCAATCTGAATTTTTTCTTTAGAGATGTGTCTGTTCAGATCCTCCACCCATTTTTTAATCAGGTTATTTGCTTTTTGGGTGTTGAAGCATGTGAGCTCTTTATATATTTTGGATGTTAATCCCTTATAAGACATGTCATTTATGAATATATTCTTCCAATATCTCTGATGAACATAGATGTAAAAATACTCAACCAAATATCAGCAAACTGAATACAAAAATACATCAAAAAGATCATCCATCATGATCAGGTGGGATTTACTGCAGGGATGCATGGATGGTACAAAATTCAAAAACCCATCAATATCATACACCACATGAACAAATATAATGACAAAAATCACATGATCATCTCAATAGATGCTGAAAATCCATTTGACAAAATTTGGCATCCATTCATGATAAAAACTCTCAACAAAATTGGTATAGAGGGCAAGTACCTCAACATAATAAAGGCCATATAGACAAACCCATAGCCAACATCATACTTAACAGCGAAAAGCTGAAAGCTTTTCCTCTAAGATTGGGAACAAGACAAGAATGCCCACTCTCCCCACTTTTATTCAGTATAGTACTTGAGGTCCTAGCCACAGCATTTGGACAACACAACACAAAGAAATAAATGGCATCCAGATTGGCAAGGAAGAAGTTAAACTGTCACTGCAGATGACATGATATTGTATATAAAAAACCCTAAAGAATCCACTCCAAAACTACTAGAACTAATATCTGAATTCAGCAAAGTTGCAGGATATAAAATTAACACACAGAAATCTGTTGCTTTCCTATACACTAATGATGAGCTAACAGAAAGTGAAATCAGAAAAACAATTCCATTCACAATTGCACCTAAAAGAATAAAATACCTAGGAATAAACCTAACGAAGGAAGTGAAAGACCTGTACTCTGAAAACTACAAGACACTCCTAGGACAAATTAAGAAAGACACTAACAAATGCAAATGCATCCCATGCTCTTGGCTAGGAAGAATAAAACCCATTTTCCTTAAAGTTTTCCAAAAATAGAAGAGAAGGGAATACTTCTAAACTCATTCTATGAAGCCAGCATCACTCTAATACCAAAACCTGGCAAAAACACCACAAAAAAAAAGAAAAAGAAAATTACAGACCAATAACCCCGATGAACATAGATGCAAAAATACTCAACAAAATATTAGTAAACCAAACTCAAAAATACATCAAAATATCATCCATCATGATCAAGTGGGATTCATCCCAGGGATGCAAGAATGGTACAACATTCTAAAATCCATTAACATCATCCACCACATCAACAAAAAGAAGAACAAAAACCACATGATCATCTCAATAGATGCTGAAATAGCATTTGACAAAATTCAACATCCATTCGTGATAAAAACTCTCAACAAAATGGGTATAGAGGGCAAGTACCTCAACATCATAAAGGCCATATATGACAAACCCACAGCCAGCATCATACTTAACAGGCAGAAGCTGAAAGCTTTTCACCTAAGATCGGGAACAAGACAGGGATGCCCACCTTCCCTGCTGTTATTCAACATAGTACTGGAGGTCCTAGCCATGGCAATCAGACAAAACAAAGAAATACAAGGCATCCAGATTGGTAAGGAAGAAGTCAAACTATCACTATTTGCAGATGACATGATATTGTACATAAAAAACCCTAAAGACTCCACTCCAAAACTACTAGAACTAATATCTGAATTCAGCAAAGTTGCAGGATAAAAAAGTAACACACAGAAATCTGTTGCTTTCCTATACACTAATGATGAACTAGGAGAAAGAGAAATCAGGAAAACAATTCCATTTGCAGTTGCATCAAAAAGAATAAAATACCTAGGAATAAGTCTAACCAAGGAGGTGAAAGACCTATACCATCATCACTATTATTATCTCATTTATGGTTATGGGCCCTGCTAAATCTTCTATACTGATTATTTCCACATATGTATAGCTTTCCCCCTTGAGTTCCAGGCTCCATACTTGTATCTGTCCCAAAGGCATTTTCAAACTCCAAAAGTCCAAAACAGCATACATAATCATTGTTATCAACTAAAAGGCCTGGCCCTCCTTCTGTTCTGTATTGCAAATCTTAATAAATGGTAGCCAGTGAGCCTAACCATAACTTTTTGTGCTTAATCTTTCCTGTTTCTTTATCTCCACAGTAAATTAAGTTGGCAGCCAAGTCCTGTCAATTCTATACATTTCATATTTCAGATCCATGCTAACTTGTTCTTTTTAATAAATTCTACCAATGTAGGGCCATGTGGTTGGACTAAAATATAGACTATTCTATTCTTAAAATTACAATTTTTCTCAAAGTTAGAGAACCATTAGCTTAGTAGTCACCTTGGCTAAAGTGTATGATTCTTGTTTTGTAATTTTCAAGACTGAGCTTCACAGATCAATATTATACACAAGTTCAGCTCAATTATCCAACTCTTAACCAATACTATACCCCTTTACCTCTTTACAGAAGCCCACCAGAAATAATACAAGACTATTTACATTTTTTTCTTGAAATAGCCTCAGCTTTATAATCTTTTGGGGGAAACTGTTTTAGGTTAAGCTTTCCCTTTACTGCTCTGTACTACAGCATACAAAATTTTTCAGCATTGCTCATTTATCTCAGCTAATTTCAAAATTCTGTACAGAGAAGTAAGAATTCATATGACAAGCTGAGGAAAACTGAGCAGAGCTCATTTTCTACAGAAAGGGTTATTTCTCCTTTTAGGATATATCTTAGAGGTGAGTTTAGTCCAAATATGTGCAGTCATCTCAGCAAGAGTATTGTGCTAAGTTAGACTGCCAGAGGGAATACAAAGTTTTGATGAGGACTCCACACTTGAGGCACATTTAAGTAAGGGAACTAAGAAATATCCACATGTGATGAATTGAGTGCACCTTTAGCACAATACATTCCATAATTGCTAAACCATGTAGGACAAAATTCTAAATATTTTTTTTTTAATAATTTATTTTATTTTAGTATCATTAACCTATAATTACATGAGCAATACCGTGATGATTGAACTCCCCCCATCACCAGGTCCCCCCCACCAACCCCACCACAGTCACTGTCCATCAGCGTAGTGAGATGAGAATCGCTACTTGTCTTCTCTGAGCTGTACAGTACCCCCCGTGCCCCCCCACCCTATGTCTGCCAATCGTAATGCCCCTTTTACCCTCTTATCCCTCCCTTCCCACCCATCTCCCCAGTCCCTTTTCCTTTGGTAACTGTTAGTCCATTCGTGGGTTCTGTGAGTCTGCTGCTGTTTTGTTCCTTCA
>JAQQAC010012278.1:0-12471 GCA_029783875.1 Phataginus tricuspis | reverse complement strand
TCTGCTAATCGTAATGCCCCTTTTACCCCCTTATGCCTCCCTTCCCATCCACCCTCCCCAGTCCCTTTCCCTTTGGTAACTATTACTCCGTTCCTGGGTTCTGTGAGTCTGCTGCTATTTTGTTCCTTCAGTTTTTTTCTTTGTTCTTATACTCCACAAATGAGTGAAATCATTTGATACTTGTCTTTTTCGGCTTGGCTTATTTCACTGAGCATAACACCCTCTAGCTCAATCCATGTTGTTGCAAATGGTAGGATTTGTTTTCTTCTTGTGGCTGAATAATATTCCATTGTGTATATGTACCACTTCTTCTTTATCCATTCATCTACTGATGGACACTTAGGTTGTTTCCATTTCTTGTCTATTGTAAATAGTGCAGCAATAAACATAGGGGTGCCTCTGTCTTTTTCAAATTGGGCTGCTGCATTCTCAGGGTAAATTCCTAGGAGTGGGATTCCTGGGTCAAATGGTATTTCTATTTTGAGTTTTTTGAGGAACGTCCATACTGCTTTCCACAATGGTTGAACTAATTTGCATTCCCACAAGCAGTGTAGGAGGGTTCCCTTTTCTCCACATCCTCGCCAACATTTGTTGTTTGGACTTTGGATGTTGGCCATCCTCACTGGTGTGAGGTGATATCTCATTGTGGTTTTAAGCTGCATTTCTCTGATGATTAGCGATGTGGAGCATCTTTTCATGTGCCTGCTGGCCATCTGAATTTCTTCTTTGGAGAAGAGTCTATTCATGTCCTCTGCCCATTTCTTAATTGGATTATTTGCTTTCTGTTTGTTAAGGTGCATGAGTTCTTTATATATTTTGGATGTCAACCCTTTATCAGATGCGTCATTTATGAATATATTCTCTAGTATGTAGGATGTCTTTTTGTTCTACTGATGGTGTCCTTTGCTGTACAGAAGCTTTTCAGCTTCATATAGTCCCACTTGTTCATTTTTGCTTTTGTTTCCCTTGCCCGGGAGATATGTTTATGAAGAAGTCACTCATGTTTATGTCTAAGAGATTTTTTCCTGTGTTGTTTTCTATGAGTTTTATGGTTTCATGTCTTACATTCAGGTCTTTGATCTACCTTGAGTTTACCTTTGTGTATGGGGCTAGACACTAGTCCAGTTTCATTCTTGTCCATGTAGCTGTCCAGTTTTTCCAACACCAGCTGCTGAAGAGGCTGTCATCTCCCCATTGTATATCCAAAGCTCCTTTATCAAATATTAATTGACTGTAGGTGTTTGGGTTAATGTTTGGATTTTCTATTCTGTTCCACTTGTCCGTGGGTCTGTTTTTGTGCCAATATCAAATTGTCTTGATTACTGTGGCTTTGTAGTAGAGCTTGAAGTCAGGGAGCGTAATTCCCCCTGTTTGATTCCTCCTTCTCAGGATTGCTTTGGCTATTCGGGGTCTTTTGTTTTTCCATATGAATTTTAGAATTATTTGTTCCAGTTCATTGAAGAAAGCTGTTGGTATTTTGATAGGGATTGCATTGAATCTGTAGATTGCTTTAGGTAGTACATCCATTTTGACAATATTTCTTCTTCCTAGCCAAGAGCATGGGATACATTTCCATTTGTTGGTGTCCTCTTTAATTTCTCTTAGGAGTGTCTCATAGTTTTCAGAGTACAGGTCTTTCACTTCCTTGGTTAGGTTTATTCCTAGGTATTTTATTCTTTTTGATGCAATTGTGAATGGAATTGTTTTTCTGATTTCTCTTTCTGTTAGTTCATCATTAGTGTATATGAAAGCAGCAGATTTCTGTGTGTTAATTTTGTATCCTGCAACTTTGCTGAATACAGATATTAGTTCTAGTCGTTTTGGAGTGGAGTCTTTAGGGTTTTTTATGTACAGTATCATGTCATCTGCAAGTAGTGACAACTTGACTTCTTTTTTACCAATCTGAATGCCTTGTATTTCTTTGTTTTGTCTGATTGCCGTGGCTAGGACCTCCAGTACTATGTTGAATAACAGTGGAGAGAGTGGGCATCCTTGTTTTGTTCCCTATCTTAGATGAAAAGCTGTCAGCTTCTCACTATTAAGTGTGATGTTAGCTGTGGGTTTATCATCTAATAGCCTTTATGATGTTGAGGTACTTGCCGTCTATACCCATTTTGTTGAGAGTTTTAATCATGAATGGATGCTGAATTTTGTCAAATGCCTCTTCAGCATCTATGGAGATGAACATGTGGTTTTTGCTCTTCTTTTTGTTGATGTGGTTGATGATGTTGATGGATTTTCGAATGTTGTATCATCCTTGCCTCCTGGGATGAATCCCACTTGATCATGGTGTATGAGCCTCTTGATGTATTTTTGAATTCGGTTTGCTAATATCTTGTTGAGTATTTTTGTATCTACATTCATCAGGGATACTGGTCTGTAATTTTCTTTTTTGGTGAGATCTTTGCCCGGTTTTGGTATTAGAGTGATGCTGGCTTCATAGAATGAGTTTAGAAGTATTCCCTTCTCTTCTATTTTTTGGAAAATTTTAAGGAGAATGGGTGTTATTTCTTCTCTATATGTCTGGTAGAATTCAGAGGTGAATCATTCTGGTCCGGGGGTTTTGTTCTTGGGTAGTTTTTCGATTACCAATTCAATTTCGTTAGTGGTGATTGGTCTGTTTAGTTTTTCTGTTTCTTGTTTGGTCAGTCTTCGAAGGTTGTATTTTTCTAAGAAGTTGTCCATTTCTTCTAGGTTTTGCAGCTTGTTAGCATATAGATTCTCATAATATTCTCTTATACTTCTTTGTATTTCTGTGGGGTCCGTCACTATTTTTCCTTCTCATTTCTGATTCTGTTTATGTGTGTAGATTTTCTTTTTCTCTTAATGAGTCTGCCTAGGGGTTTATCTATTTTGTTTATTTTTTCAAAGAACCAGCTCTTCGTTTCATTGATTTTTTCTATTGTTTTATTCTCAATTTTATTTATTTCTTCTCTGATCTTTATTATGTCCCTCCTTCTGGTGACTTTGGGCCTCATTTGTTCTTCTTTTTCCTATTTCAGTAATTGTGTCTTTAGACTGTTCATTTGGGAATGTTCTTCCTTTTTTAAATAGGCCTGGATTGCAATATACTTTCCTCTTAGAACTGCCTTTGCTGTGTCCCACAGAAGTTGTGGCTTTGTGTTGTTGTCATTAGTCTTGATATATTCCTCGATATCTGTTTTGATTTTGTCATTAACCCATTGATTAATTAGGAGAATGTTGTTAAGTCTCCATGTATTTGTGAGCCTTTTTGATTTCTTTCTAAAATTTATTTCTAGTTTTATACCTTTGTGATCTGAGAATTTGGTTGGTAGGATTTCAGTATTTTTGAATTTACTGAGGTTCTTTTTGTGGCCTAATATGTGGTCTATTCTGGAAAATGTTCCATGTGCACTTGAGAAGAATGTGTATCCTGCTGCTTTTAGGTGCAGAGTTCTGTAGATGTCTGTTAGGTCCATCTATTCTAGTGTGTTGTTCAGTGCCTCTGTGTATTTACTTATTTTCTGTCTGGTTGATCTGTCCTTTGGAGTGAGTGGTGTATTGAAGTCTCCTAAAATAAACGCATTGCTGTCTATTTCCTCCTTTAATTCTGTTAGTATTTGTTTCACATATGCTGGCGCTCCTGTGTTGGGTGCATATATATTTATAATGGTTATATCTTCTTGTTGGACTGACCCCTTTATCATTATGTAATGTCCTTCTTTATCTCTTGCTACTTTCTTCATTTTTGAAGTCTATTTTTTCTGATACAAGTACTGGAACACCTGCTTTTTTCTCCTTGTTTGCTGAAATATCTTTTTCCATCCCTTCACTTTTAGTCTGTGTATATCTTTGGGTTTGAGGTGAGTCTCTTGTAAGCAGGATATAGATGGGTCTTGATTTTTTATCCATTCTATTATCTATGTCCTTTGATTAGTGCATTCAGTCCATTTACATTTAGGGTGATTATCGATAGATATGTACTTATTGCCATTGCTGGCTTTAGATTCATGGTCACCAAACGTTCAAGGGTTGTTTCTTTACTATCTGACAATCTAACTTAACTTTCTTTTTAAGTTACTGTAAACACAGTCTGATTTTTCTTTATTTCTCTCCCTTCTTATTCTTACCTCTCCATTCTTTATATACTAGGTGTTTTATTCTTTGCCTTTAGTTAGTATTTGGATGGTCTGCCTTCTTTGCTATGATTTCATTTTCTCTGGTACATCTTTTTAGCCTTAGGGGTGCTTCCCTCCAGAGCAGTCTGTTGAAGATACCCTGTAGAGGTGCTTCATGGGATGCAAACTCTCTCAGCTTTCGCTTGTGTGGAAATTGTTTAATCCGTCCATCATATTTAAATGATAATCGTGCGGATACAATATTCTTGGTTCGAGGCCCTTCTGTTTCTTTACGTTAAATATATCATGCCATTCTCTTCTGGCCTGTATTGTTTCTGTTGTGAAGTCTGATGATAGTCTGATGCATTTTCCTTTGTAGGTGATCTTTTTTCTCTCTCTAGCTTCCTTTAATACTCTGTCCTTATCTTTAATCTTTGCCATTTGAATTATTATGTGTCTTGGTGTTGTCTTCCTTGGGTCCCTTGTGTTGTGAGATCCATGGGCTTCCGTGGACTGCGAGACTATTTGCTTCCCCAGCATGGGGAACTTTTCAGCAATTATTTCTTCAAAGACACTTTCTATCCCTTTTTCTCTCTCTTCTTCCTCTGGTACTCCTATAATGTGAATATTTTTCCCTTTGGATTGGTCACACCGTTCTCTTAATATTCTTTCATTCGTAGAGATCCTTTTATCTCTGTCTGCCTTAGCTTCTCTGTATTCCTACTCTGTGATTTCTATTCCATTAACAGTCTCTTGCATCTCGTCCAGTCTGCTGCTAAGCCCATCAATCGCTTGTCTGATTTCTGCATTGTCTTTCCTCACTTCCCTCACTTCCTCCCTCAGCTCTTGCATATTTCTCTGTAGATCCATCAGTATGGTTATGACTTTTATTCTAATACGTTTTCAGGAAGACTGTGCATTTCCATCCCTTCAGACTCCCTCTCTGGTGTCTGTGTCTGGATAAGCTTTGCTTGTACCATATTCCTCTGTTTTCATGGCAATAGAAGTGGTCGCTGGTAGGTGCCACATATGTCAGCTTGGCTCTTTAAGACTTTAAAAAAGAAAGAAAGAAGAGAAAAACTAAAGAAAGAAAAGGGAAAAAAACCACCAAAAACAAAAAAACGCCCGCCAGGAGTAGATTTTGTGAGGATGCTATAGGTGGTGCTGTTGCTCCATTATTCCACAGCTGCACCGCTCTGCAGGGCCCTTTGTAGCTCTGGCTGGGGCCAGAGAGAATGGGAGGATGCTGCTCTCTGTGGGAAGTCTCAGTGTGGCTACTTTTTCCCAGTTGCCAGCCAAGTGGTCCGAAATTCCCCAGGACTCCCAGCCTGCTTGGCTGAGTGTGCTGGGATGATCCTGCTCCTCCTTTGGGCCCCTGTCTCTTTAAGACCGCTCAAAAATGTGTGCACTTTTCTTTTGTCCTGGGGATCCAGCTGCAAGGAACCGTGTGTTCCCAGGCTCCGATCCTTCACCCTCTGTCTCTCCAATCTCCGATACACCACACGATGTGTGTCAGTGCTCCTGGTGCAGGTCACCAGGGCTGGTTATTTCCCAGGCCTGTATTTCCACTCCCTCCTTGCTCTGAATCCTCTCCTCCCACCGGTGCACTGGGGTGGAGGAGTGCTCTGGTCCTGTCGGGATGCAGCTCCATATCTTACCCGCCTTGCAGAGTGCCGAGTCCTCTCAGGTGTAGATGCAGGCTGGGTGCTGTCCTGTATCTTCTGGTCTCTCTTTTAGGAATAGTTGTATTTATTGTATTTTCATAAATTTATATGGTTTTGGGAGGAGATTTCTGCCGCCATGCTCAAGCTGCCATCTTCCCGGAACTCCCCAACTTATTTTTTAACTTTACCCATCTGCTGTTTTTTTTCTCCTTCGGCCCTAATCAAATAATTTGCAACCTAGGCAACCGATTGAGCAGTCAGGCCCGGCTGTAAACAGCGGAGTAAAAGGCATGAAGTTAAGGTTCTTAACTTATTCTTTAGCAAACAAAGAATAGCTCAGCCCACCTTCAGGGCTGGGCAGGTGGGGTCTGGTTTGATAATGCTTCCAGACCAAGACCCTGGTTATCCCAGGGAGAAATCAAAGCAGGAAGTTTCTTGTGTTAATTTTAAATATTCAGAGACCACTTAACAAGTCTGCACCTGCAGCCCTTAGTCACATTCCTGAAGAATCCTTAAAAGGGGGAACCCCCTACCTTTTCTGGCGCTCCTCTCTCTGAGGTCACCTGCACTTTCTAAGTGCTTAACCTTTCAACTTTAAACTCTCTCTTTTCAACTTTTTAGGGCGCTCTTCTCTCAGGTCACCTGCACTTTTTCTCTAAGTAACTTTAAATGAAACTCTGCTTCCCTACTGTGTCTCTGCCTTTCAGTTCTTTGTTGCAGTGGGACAAGGACCAAGGAAAATACACAGTGCTCCCCAACACAGCCACTGGACTTTTTTAAGCCTTACTGAGATGTTATTTATATACCATACAATTCACCCATTTAAAATGTCCAATTCAGTATCTCTGAGTATATTCATAGATTTATATAACTATCCCTACCATCAAGTAGAACATTTTTCATCACCGCAAAGAGAAATCCTGCATCCCTTAGCCGTGACCCCAGCTCCCACCTTACCCCATCCCAGGCAACCAGCAGTCTACATTCTATCTCCAAGATTGGCCTACTCTGGATATTTCACTTCAAGTGTAACCACAATACGTGGTCTTTGTAACTACCTTCTTTCACTTAAGATAAAGTGTTCAAGGTTCATCATGTTACAGCACTTATCAGTACTTCGTTTTTATTGTCAACAATACACGGTGTGGTGTAACCACTTACTCATTCATAAGTTGATGCATCTCTGGTTGTGTCCACTTGTTGGCTGTTAATAATGATGCTATCTATGAGCATTTACAAGTTACTGTGTGGACATAGGTTTTTATTTCCCTGCCACTCTATTTTATGCTGAGTTAATTGGGCTGATCTCACCATCTCTTGGCTTTTTCTCATATGTCCTTTCTGTTTTCTCAGTTTCTGCTTCTCTTGCCTAATCCTGCATTACTCAGACCTGCTCACACCTCCATTCTCCTGAAGCTCTGTTCTCATCAGTCTTACCGTCATCAGCATTTATCATCTAGTCTGTGCAGAACAATTTAAATTAAATTTAGCACCTTACATTTTTTCATGAGACATAATCTTGTCTTTCTAAGTATAAGTTTGTCTAAGGGGAAATAACATTTGGTTTGCCTGGTACCTATCCTTGTATCAGTTAACATATTTTAGCTGTTGTTTAGTTTGTAGCATACCAGTTAATTTCTTCTTGGAAACACTGACATAATGAAGCTTTTACTTCTAAGTGTCTTTTAAGCAATTAAATATAAAATTGAGTTTAGCCCTTGGAGTACAATTCGTCTCAATACAAAGATTGAGAACTGAAGAGGCAAGTTATCTACCACCACCCACAGAGCCAACATTCTGCTGACCTGCTCAAGACTCTCATTCAGAATGGAAAAAGGGAGACACATTAGTTCATAGCAATTCTGAAATACAGCCAGCTGCAGGCTGCTAGTTCTTTGAGGAAGACTTAGTCCTAATCATGGGAATGCCTCTCCATGGCCCTTTGCTGTACCTCTGAGCTCTCAGTTCTGTCTTGTTCATAAGAGGTGAGCTGTGTTTGCATCTGTTTTCTCAGGCTGCTTCCTCCCTGTAGAACTTCTAAGACCCAAAGCCTCTTTTCATTTGTATTCTCTTGGTCTCTTTCAGTCCAGGCTAGCAAGCAGTGTTTTTCCTAATACCGTTTTTAAAAACCTTGAGTTTCCTGTGAGTTTTATTGGGGTTCATGCCAATAGGGAAGACACCGTCATGAGTCATTTTGAGGTAAGCTTTTCCCTTTGGGCTTCCTGTGACGCTGTTGTAGGATGGTGCCTTAAAATGTGTAAACTCTGAAGATCCTTAGAGGAATTTGAGGCACCACCATAAATCTTTCTGTGGTCCTAAGGGTGTTTTTACAGTCTTGGCTTCAACCTTAGATCGTGTTTTCCTGTCAGCACCCTGGATTTGATCTTTCTTCAGAAGTCATTTCTTTTAGAATTATTTGGCAATTAGACATGAGGAAAGGCTGTAATTAGGAAACAGATAGTTGACCCTAGGAAGCCCTGGTTCCTTTATGTGTAATCATCTCCCTCAGCTTATCTCACTCATTGATCTTTACTTTCAGCTGCTTTGGAGCAAGAGTCCCCTTTCCTCCAGGTTCCAGTGTCACTCTCTTCCCCTGCCTAGAAGCCCTTGCTGTCAGCCTCTTCAGGGGCCATCAGGCTTCCACTAACAGGCTCCCGGAGGCCCTGCTGGTTTTCATTGTGACTCTTCTCCACCTCCTTTCAGGTTCCACCTATCGCCCTGTTCAAAAGCACTCTTTATGTGTTTTAGTTTAGTTTTGTTTTTTAATGGTAGCACATCACTTTTAATATCAGTATCTGTGCCAGTTATTTATTGCTGCATGATAAACCGCCTCAAAACCTAGTGACTCAAAACAGTACTTATTTTATTCACACATCTACAGCTTAGGCAAGGCTCAGTGAGGCCCGCTTCTTTCTTCTCCTCTTGGAATCAGCTGGGAGGACGCACCACTGGGGACTGGAATCACCTAAAGGTGCCACATGCACGTGTTTGGCAGTTGAAGTCAGCTCTGGGCCGGCACGGAGCTACATCAGTCTTGGTTGGCACATCTCTGTGAGGATGCGCTAGGGGCCCTGGGGTGCTTCACAGCAAGGTGGCTGTGTTCCTAGGGTGAACCTCCCTGGAGAGAGAGAATCAGATGGAAGCTGTATTACACTTTCTAACCAAGCCTTAGGGGTCACACAGCAGTTCCACCATATTCTCTCTAGAAACCAGGTAGTGGGGCCACACATACGGAAGGGGAGGGAATTTCACAGGAAATGTGTCAAAGCATTTGTAAAAACCACATCTACTCACCTTGTCTTACCAAACAATCATTGTATCTAAAGGAAAGTAGTTCTTCCCAGCCCAGTATCGCTGAAATTACAACAAGTTTTCTTCCTTTTGATTATTATGTTTTCTTATTTGGTGGTAAGTAACAAAAGATTAGGAGATAGCACTATGGAGTTGTGGCATTGTTCAAAAAAAATGTATGGATCATCTCACTAAAATTTCATATTGAGAGATATGAATTCTCCTTAACTGTGACAATCCTTTCCTTGGAAACTGATTTAAATTAGCATAAAACATTTGTAGTTGAGAAAAAGGCTTATGGCAATAGAATACATATTTATAGATCATTAATTAGAGTCTTATTTTGGGAGGCATTTATTGACTTAGGTCTGAATAACTCAATGTGATTGTTCTGAAACTTCTTTTAAAATGATGAAGGGTTAGGATGGGGGAACTTTCCTACTGAGAGGAGACATATAATACTTTATGGATCAAAGACATGGACCAATAATATAATAATGGAAGAGCATAAAACCAAGTGAAAATATGGTATATGGCAAAAATGACAGTAAAGGGTGTATTATTTTGGCTCCTGGTGGTTTTAACTTTGTTCTTGATTTTCTGAGTAATTCAAGGTTCAATGTTCTAAGACTCTACTACAGTACGGGTAACATTTTGCTATAACTAAATTTATTTTAAGATTTGATCCTGGCTTTGACTTGGACTATTCTCAGTCTACCTTCTTCATTACCAAACTCTCTTATTTTATTCATGTAGGTTGTTGATTTTTCAACACAAGTGGGAGTTTTATCTTCAGAACATCAACAAGTAGTTGAAAGAAATCAAGTTCTTCAACAACAGCTGTCATCTATGTTAGCAACCAAAAAGAAATGTGAAGAACAAGAAAAGACTGAAAAAACGTTGAGACAGGTAATCAGAAACCTTAAAACTCACATGACAATGATGTCACTGGAACACAGCAATATGGAACAGTACATACGGGATTATGAAGAAAGATCAAGACAGGAAATAGTAGAAAAATTAAAAGAAGTCGATAAGTTTTTACAGGTTAATTTATTAATCTGTAATGTGCCTTAATTTGTCTCCCTGCAGATTCCATTTTACATTTATACATTATCTCTGTTTCCTCTACTCATAGCAGTTGGTCTTATAGATTTCTGGAAGGATGGTAGCATGTGTTTCTCCCTTTAAATATTTCAGTTTCCATCATTATCACAAAATCAGTCTTTCAGAATGATTCTCACTAGACAATCATTTAAAAGTTTTAAGACTGGTTAAGTATAAGACAAGAGGAAAAGAAAATAGTGATTTGAAAATTATAACATACTCTTGGATTATAATGTTTAAATATTTTAACTATAGATTGTTCTTTGAATTGTCAGATTATATGAGTACTAAAATAAGAATGATTCAACTTTATTTTTATAATGCAGATTTAATTCAGTTGAGGTTCAGATAAATATATTAAACTTCAGGTCTTTTTTCACATTTAAAATTGCTTTCTGAAACAGACTCAAAACTAAGGGAAACATATGCTATAATTATTTAGATTATAATTATTTAAAAAATAACATAACATTCTTTTAATTTGCTTTGGGTAATGGATGAATCACATAAGGTATCAGAGCAGAAGAGAGAGTATGAAAATTCTTCATTTAGAATGCAAATGGAACTCAGAATTAAAGAGCTGGAATTTCAACTCTCCCAAACAATTTCTCAAGAAAATTCTATTAAAGCTGAATTAGAGAAATATAAACAACTCTACCGAGAAGTAAAGATCACCGAGTCATTGGCAAATCGACTAAACAAGTAAGTCAAAACATAGCATCATGGAAAATAAATTAAGCTCATTAGTTTGCCTCTGAAGCATTATTTCTATTGAGCCAGGTTTATAAGATTAATAGGAAGTGAAAGCTAACTGGATAGTATATTCTGGAAAACGATGTTTGTAAATGAACTTACATTTAAAATGTTCGTCCAAGACAGTTGGTATCTCTCTCCCTTTTCTTGGTTTTAAATGACTTTATTTGTTCCTTTTAATATTTTCATAGTTAACCTGATCTACTAGTCTTGAAGCTCAGTGTTTTTGAAGCTTTGTAACTTAGACAGTGATATTATTATATTATTATAAAATTGCTTCCTAAAGAAAACCACTAAATAGAAATATTAATGAGTTTAGCTATTTTTTGGAAGATTACATCTTAAACTCAAAGGGCCAAGTACTACTACTCAGCTGTCTTGCCTGAGGGCTTCAGCCCCAGGCAAGTTCACTATAGACTCAGTGAGACCGAGAAATGACAGTGGAACGTCCCTGGGGTTAAAGGGTTTCTACCTGGCTTTATTCTCCCAGCAATAGTTGTAGACTGGAATCACATGCGCCCAACAGTCTGCAGGTCGTAATCCTCATCTCTGCCTCTGGGCAGGGTTCTTTATAGAATGACTCAGTCAGTAATAGCTTATTGCCTATTGGTGTGGAAGCAGTAGCCTAGCAGCAGGCCAATTATATCGAGCAGTTTAGGTTCTGGTGAAGATCCTGGCAATAGGAACTTCCATTTTCCTCACATTAGCACATCCGGTGCTTGGAAGTTTTGTTTTCCTGATTGTAATCTTTGGTGTTATCACTAGAGGGCTTCTTGGAACAAACTATCCTTTATACTTTCTCTACTCTACATAAAGGCATGCAAGTGAAATAAAGAAAGACTGACACAGGGATGAAGAGCAGTATAATTCACAAAGTGGTTAAAAATAACACTGTGGTCTGCGTGAGGGGGTGCATGGAAAACAGAAAGGATGGATCCCTTGGTGCCCATGCTATGCGCTAACTGCCTCCAGAGCTATTTCAGTCCTCTTTGGTCACCCACACCCTTTTTCCTCCCCTAGAGATTGTTGCTCTAAATTATGCCTCAGTGCCTAATGCCTAATTTCTCTGAGATAATGAGTGAGACATAAAGGGTGGTGAAAGCAAATGCTTGAAAATGTCTTTGATGGATACTTTATCTTTTATCTCTAAACTGGTTTACTAAATAGGTTTAAGTGGCCTCCTCACGAATCGTGTAAATATAGCCATTCCAGAAAGCAGCAAGTTTTACTTGTAAGCCATCTATATCATGGATAGCCATTTCCCTCCCTTCCTACTTTGAATTACTTGTCAGTTAGGAATCACCCTAGAAAAACATGTACTTCTAATAGAACGAGTTTATACCTGTAATTAATTGTATACAATAGATCTTCAGCAGATTTTCAGTGCTGAAACACTGTTTTGTAAGAAATTCAATTTACTATTGTAGTAACTTTTTTTAATGCAAGTCATTTAGGTATCACTTAGGGAAAAATGAAATAATAAGCATTTGTTTACCACACTGTCCACAGGACTAATGAGAGGGCAATAGAAATCAATACCAAACTTCATAGCGAGAAAGAAATGGACACATTCTTTG
>JAQQAC010012277.1:0-14876 GCA_029783875.1 Phataginus tricuspis | reverse complement strand
CAAAGAATATATGGAGACTAATGACAACAACAACACAAAGCCACAACTTCTGTGGGACGCAGCAAAGTCAGTTCTAAGAGGAAAGTATATTGCAATCCAGGCCTATTTAAAGAAGGAAGAGCATTCCCAAATCAACGGTCTAAAGACGCAATTACTGAAATTGGAAAAAGAGGAGCAAATGAGGCCCAAAGTCACCAAAAGGAGGGACATAATAAAGATCAGAGAAGAAATAAATAAAATTGAGAACAATAAAACAATAGAAAAAATCAATGAAACCAAGAGCTGGTTCTTTGAAAAAAAATAAACAAAATAGACAAACCCCTAGCCAGACTCATTAAGAGAAAAAGAGAATCTACACACATAAACAGAATCACAAATGAGAAAGGAAAAATAACGACGGACCCCACAGAAATACAAAGAATTATAAGAGAATATTATGAGCATCTATATGCTAACAAGCTGCAAAACCTAGAAGAAATGGACAACTTCTTAGAAAAACACAACTTTCCAAGACTGACCAAGCAAGAAACAGAAAAACTAAACAGACCAATCACCAGCAACAAAATTGAATTGGTAATCAAAAAACTACCCAAGAACAAAACCCCCGGACCTGAGGATTCACCTCTGAATTCTACCAGACATATAGAGAAGAAATAACACCCATTCTCCTTAAAGTTTTCCAAAAAATAGAACAAGAGGGAATACTTCCAAACTCTTTCTATGAAGCCCCCATCACTGTAATACCAGAACCGGGCAAAGACCTCACCAAAAAAGAAAATTACAGACCTATATCCCTGATGAACGTAGATGCAAAAATACTCAACAAAATATTAGCAAACCAAATTCCAAAATACATCAAGAGGATCATTCACCATGATCAAGTGGGATTCATCCAAGAGATGCAAGGATGGTACAACATTCGAAAATCCATCAACATCATCCACCACATCAACAAAAAGAAGAACAAAAACCACATGATCATCTCCATAGATGCTGAAAAAGCATTGGACAAAATTCAGCACCCATTCATGATTAAAACTCTCAACAAAATGGGTATAGATGGCAAGTACCTCAACATCATAAAGGCTATATATGACAAACCCACAGCTAACATCATACTTAACAGCGAGAAGCTGAAAGCTTTTCATCTAAGATCAGGAACAAGACAGGGATGCCCACTCTCTCCACTGTTATTCAACATAGTACTGGACGTCCTGGCCACGGCACTCAGACAAAGCAAAGACATACAACGTATCCGGATTGGTAAAGAAGAAGTCAAATTGTCACTATTTGCAGATGACATGATACTGTACATAAAAAACCCTAAAGACTCCACTCCAAAACTACTAGAACTAATATCTGAATTCAGCAAAGTTGCAGGATACAAAATTAACACACAGAAATCTGTTGCTTTCCTATACACTAATGATGGATTAACAGAAAGAGAAATCAGAAAAACAATTCCATTCACAATTGCACCTAAAAGAATAAAATACCTAGGAATAAACCTCACGAAGGAAGTGAAAGACCTGTACTCTGAAAACTACAAGACACTCCTCGGAGAAATTAAGGAAGACATTAACAAATGGAAAGGCATCCCATGCTCTTGGCTAGGAAGAATAAATATTGTCAAAATGGCTATACCACCTAAAGCAATCTACAGATTCAATGCAATGCCTATCAAACTACCAACAGCTTTCTTCAATGAACTGGAACAAATAATTCAACAGCTCATATGGAACCAGAAAAGACCCCGAATAGCCAAAGCAATTCTGAAAAGGAGGAATCAAACGGAAAATTATGCTCCCTGACTTCAAACTCTACTACAAAGCCACAATAATCAAGACAATTTGGTACTGGCACAAAAACAGACCCACAGACCAGTGGAACAGAATAGAAAATCCATACATTAACCCAAATATTTACAGCCAATTAATATTTGATAAAGGAGCCTTGGATATACAATGGGGAGATGACAGCCTCTTCAGCAGCTGGTGTTGGAAAAACTGGACAGCTACATGTAAGAGAATGAAACTGGACTACTGTCTAGCCCCATACACAAAGGTAAACTCAAGGTGGATTAAAGACCCGAATGTAAGTCATGAAACCATAAACCTCTTAGAAAAAAACATAGGCAAAAATCTCTTGGACCTAAACATGAGAGCCTTCTTCATGAACATATCCCCCCGGGCAAGGGAAACAAAAGCAAAAATGAACAAGTAGGACTATATCAAGTTGAAAAACTTCTGTACAGCAAAGGACACCATCAGTAGAACAAAAAGACATCCTACAATATGGGAGAATATATTCATAAATGATGTATCTGATAAGGGGTTGACATCCAAAATATACAAAGAACTCACGCACCTTAACAAACAAAAAGCAAATAATCCAATTAAGAAATGGGCACAGGACATGAATAGACACTTCTCTAAAGAAGAAATTCAGATGGCCAACAGGCACATGAAAAAATGCTCCACTTCGCTAATCATCAGAGAAATGCAGATTAAAATCACAATGAGATATCACCTCACACCAGTGAGGATGGCCAACATCCAAAACACAAACAACAAATGTTGGCGAGGAGGTGGAGAAAAGGGAACCCTCCTATACTGCTGGTGGGAATGCAAATAGTTCAACCATTGTGGAAAGCAGTATGGAGGTTCCTCAAAAAACTCAAAATAGAAATACCATTTGACCCAGGAATCCCACTCCTAGGAATTTACCCTAAGAACGCAGCAGCCCACTTTCAAAAAGACATATGCACCCCTATGTTTATTGCAGCACTATTTACAATAGCCAAGAAATGGAAGCAACCTAAGTGTCCATCAGTAGATGAATGGATTAAGAAGATGTGGTACATATACACAATGGAATATTATTCAGTCATAAGAAAAAAACAAATCCTACCATTTGCAACAACATGGATGGAGCTAGAGAGTATTATGCTCAGTGAAATAAGCCAAGCCGAAAAAGACAAGTATCAAATGATCTCACTCATATGTGGAGTATAAGAACAAAGAAAAAAACTGAAGGAACAAAACAGCAGCAGACTCACAGAACCCAAGAACGGACTAATAGTTACCAAAGGGAAAGGGACTGGGGAAGATGGGTGGGAAGGGAGGGATAAGAGGGTAAAAGGGGTATTACGATTAGCAGATGTAAGGTAGCCGGGGCACGGGAAGGGCTGTACAACTCAGAGAAGACAAGTAGTGACTCTATAGCATCTCACTACGCTGAGACAGTGACTGTAATGGGATTGGTGGGGGGGGACCTGATGAAGGGGGAAGTTTAATCACCATAATATTGCACATGTAATTGTAGGTTAATGATACCAAAATAAATTGTAAAAAAAAAAATCAAAAGGAGAAAAATAGTTTATGGCGCCTGAAATTATATGAAACTTAAAATTTAATGTCTATGAATACAGTTTATTGGATCTCAGCCAAGCCCATTTGTTTAGGTAGTGTACATATGCATATAACTCACTGTTTATTTGTATACCTAACTTTATATTTTTCATATGTATATGTATTTCTCTAGATATTGAGTAGACATAGCAGGAATCATAACATCCAGAATGCTTAGAATATTTTATTTCTTGCTTTTTAAAGAAAAAAAATGCCTCCCTCTGGTGTACAGCATGAATGGAAGTAATTTGCTCACAAATTGTGAGGAGCTCAGCTCTGGTAGAGAATAAAGTACCTGAATGACAAGGCGACAGAAGGTAAGAACTAAGATACATTTTGCGTTCATACTCTACTCCTTGCTGAAAACCCAAGTGTTGCTTTTATTGTATTTTTTCTGATTATGGCTCTGAGTGCACGCTCTGCCTTTTACTGCCCAGGCAGAAAGCGTACCAAATTCCCTAATTACCAAATTACTTAACCTCTCTAAAGTTCAGTTCACCCATGAGCTGTATGGGGAGGATAACAGCATCTATGTCAGACAGTTGTTTGGAGACTATGAAAAAAAAAAAAGAAAAAATGCATAGCTTCTTAAATGAGGGCAACCTTACATATTACTAGAAGATCATCAATTTCATTTTAAAAATCACATTTATTAATGTCAATGTATTCTCTTATAAGTTTTAAATTTTTGGTCTGTTTCTCAGATTATTTTCCATTCCTTATTCCTAATATTGCATATTTTTGTTTTCTTCATTTATTTCTTTGCATTTTTCAATAGCTTATCTCTATGTTTAATTTCAAAGGACAAACTCAGATATATTTGTGAATTTTACAATTTTTAAATTAATTTCTACTTTCAATTCTGTTTCCTCCTTTCTGTGCCTATTTCCTTTCTAGATTATTTGCAAACACCATTAGTTTATTTTCATTATTTCTTATGCAATAATAATTAAAGTTTTAGCTCTCCCTCCAAGGTTTTTAAACCTGAATATACCGTTTTCTCATGTGTGCTTTCAGCAGAAATCTGCTGTTCTTCTGAGTTCGTTGGTTTCCAGCTTTATTGAATTATAGTTGATATTTAACACTGTGTAAGTTTAAGATATTAAACATGATGATTTGATAACATCTATTCCATGAAATGTTTACCATATTAGGGTTATTTAATACTTCCATTGTTTCACATAATTACGTTTTGTGTGTGTGTGTGTGTGGTGAGATATTAAAGTTACTCTTACCAACTTTCAGGTATGTAGTACAGTATTGTTACTATAGTTTCCATGCTGAACACTAGACCACCAGTACTTATTCCTCTTACAACTGGAAGTTTGTATCCTTTGACCAACATGTACCCATTTCCTCCACCATTAGCCCTTAGCAATCACCATTCTACTGTTTCTATGAGTTTAATTCTTTTAGATTCCACATATAAGTAAGCTCCTACAGTGTTTGTCTTTCTGTCTGACTTATTTTACTTAGCAAAATGCCCTCAAGTCCCATCCATGTTGTCTGTCACAGATGGCAGGATTCCTCCTTTTTTATGGCTGAATAATATTGCCTGTGTATATGTACCACATCTTTGTCCATTCGTTCCTCAGTGGACACTTAGGGTGTTGTGGTGTCTTAGCTCTGGTGAATGATAGCTGCAGTGAACACGGGAGTGCAGATCTCTCTGTGAGATAGTGATTTCATTCCCATTGGCTATGTACACGTATGTGGAGGTGCTGGATCATATGGTTATTCTATTTGTAATTTTTTGAGGAACCTCCATACTACTTTGCATCATGACTGCACCAATTCACACACATTCCCCACCAATAATGCCCAAGGGTTCCCTTTTCTGCAATTCCTTGCCAACACAAGTTATCTCTTGGTTCTCTGATAATAGCCATTCTGACAGGTGTGAGATGATACCTCATTGTGGTTTTGATTTATATTTCCATGATGATTAGTGATGGCTGAGCACATGGTCATGCACCTATTGGCTATTTGCATGTCTTCTTGGGAAAATGTCTCTTCAGGTCCTCTACCCATTTTTAAATCAGATTGTTTGTTTTTTTGCTACTGAGTTCTTGATTTCTTTATATACTTTGGATGTAAAACTATTATCAGCTATATGGTTTGCAAATATTTTCTCCCATTCCACAGATTGCCCTTTCATTTTGTTGAATGTTTCCCTTCTTGTGCAGAAGCTTTCTAGTTGATATAGTCCCACTTGTTTATTTTTGCTTTTGTTGTTCATCCTTTTGGCATAAGATACAAAAAATTGTTGCCAAGACCAGTTTTAGGTAGTTTTTCTTATATTTTCTTCTAGGAATTTGATGGTTTCAGGTCTTACATTTAAGGCTCTAATCCATTAGAATTCAATTTTGTGAATGATGTAAAATGGAGTTGTTTCTTTGTATGTAGCCTAAAGGGTCTTTTGGTTGTAACTTGTGTGATTTTGCTTTTTCATTTTTGTTTCCTCTCTGAATACTTAAAGGAAGTTTGCTCTCAAAATTAAAAGAAAAATAACAGAAAGACCAAGATGTATAGTTGTAAGTGTATTTGCATTTCTTTTGCTGCATTCCAAGGAGTGCTTTCAGTTCAAAAACTATTCCCTTGGTGATTTTACTCATTTTCGTGGTACTTTGTTTCATATGATATTTTCATAATTTTATACAGCACCATGCATGCTTTGCCTGTCTTTCAGCCAACTTCATTGTCATCTCTGTTGCCTATAAAACCTTCATAGACTACATTAGACATCCCTGCTCCTCATAGGCCAACAAGGTATTGTGTATTTCTTGTGTTGTGAAGTTCATTGTGATTAATTACAGTTGATTACATAATATCTCTCCAGTAGATTCTAAGCTTCCATGAACAATCATCACATCACTGGCAGCTCGACGGAAGTGAAATAAATATTGAATTTGTTCAGAATTATTTAAGATTCTGTCTCTTATTTTATATAGTCCAGGTTAATTGTTTATTCATGAATGTTTTCCTTTCTGCATTCACTCTAATGTTCCTCATATTTTAAAGAAAGGTGTTTTTGGGAATCTTTTTCTTTTCCTTTTTAAATTTGTCCATTTTTAAAAGAGAAGTATTTGGAATCTCTTCTGTTCACTCATATTCACTTTCTGTGTAGCTGCGGCACATGCTCTGATCAGATCTTGGTCGTGAGAGCCAAGGTCGGTCCTCATCATCAGTTGCCAGTCGTAGCCTTGCTGGACTGAAGAGGAAACTCCTAAGGCTGTTACTTCATATCTGCTTGGGCAAGAGGGAATTATTATTATATGGTTTGAGGTAGTTTGCAGTTCCTATATCAAGAGGGGAATAAAAAGTTCATTAAAACTACATCTCTTCAAATATTCTTCCCATTCTTCCAATTTCTTTTCTTATTCCTAATTTGAATCACCTTAAACCAAAATATGATAAAATTCATTTTCTCCACTGGATACTTCTCAATTGTTTTGTTGCAGTCTCTAGATGCACAGAAAAGGCGACTACTAATTTTGGCAGTAGGTAGAGAAGGTGAACGCAATCAATCTTTGAAAAAGGGAGACACATAATTGGTATAAATGAAAATTTTCTTCAATTTTTCTATATGGCTCCACTCCATTGCCTCACGACCACTCTCATGTAAGCCCATTTTAGAGGTATTAAGTATGCAGATAAAATGGGTGCTAGTAGATCTGATCCAACATGTTTTAGCAAGTATTGAAATAAAGTGGAAAATGGATCATAAAAAACTAGTGGGAAGCAATGAGCTATTGCACCTTTCAGAGATCAGGCTCTGGCCATTCTTCCTGTCTTTATTCTTTGACAACAAAAGGTGCTTCTTCTTCTGAGATCCTAACCTTCTCTATTTCCCTGACACTAAAGAGTCTGCAATACAAGCCCAGAATATGACTCTTCCAATCAAAACTCTATAACCACAGCCAGTGGTTAATTCCTATGTCCTATATGGCTGGAGGAAACCTGACAACAGTCAGTGAGTTTATCCTCATGAGCTTCTCATCCCTCCCTACTGACATACAGTCGTTGCTCTTCCTGACGTTTCTCATCATCTACCTGGTCACCCTGATGGGAAACAGCCTCATCATTCTCATTACCTTGGCTGGCCCCACGCTGCATAGTCCCATGTACTTCTTCCTCAGGAACTTGTCCTTCCTGGAAATTGGCTTCAACCTCGTCATTGTGCCCAAGATGCTGGGGACCTTGATCGTCCAGGACACAACCATCTCCTTCCGTGGCTGTGCCACTCAGATGTATTTCTTCTTCTTTGGAGCTTCTGAATGTTTCCTCCTGGCCACCATGGCATATGACCGCTACGTAGCCATCTGCTATCCCTTACACTACCCTGTGATCATGAACCCAAGGACACGTGCCAAACTGGCTGTTGCCTCTTGGTTTCCAGGCTTTCCCGTAGCTACTCTGCAGACCACATGGCTCTTCAGCTTTCCATTCTGTGGCACCAACAAGGTGAACCACTTTTTCTGTGACAGCCCACCTGTGCTGAGGCTGGTGTGTGCAGATACTGCACTGTTTGAGATCTATGCGATTGTTGGAACCATACTGGTTGTCATGATGCCCTGTGTGCTGATCCTGTGTTCCTACACGCGCATCGCTGCTGCCATCCTGAAGATTCCATCAGCTAAAGGGAAGCATAAGGCCTTCTCTACCTGCTCCTCCCACCTCCTTGTTGTCTCTCTTTTCTATGTATCAAGTCTCACCTACTTCCGGCCTAAATTCAATAATTCTCCTGAGAGCAAGAAGCTGCTGTCATTGTCCTACACTGTTGTGACCCCCATGTTGAACCCCATCATCTATAGCCTGCGAAATAATGAGGTGAAGAGTGCTATTGGTTGGACCTTCTGCAAGTTCGTAGGCCTCAGAAGCTGCATCCGTAGCCCTTAAGAGATAAGATCAAAGTTAATGGAATGAGGAGCAATCAGTTTCGTGTCTGTGATTCTTCTCTACCTCTCCTCCCATCTTTACTGAGATGACAGCCAGCTGCTGAAATGACTACTGGTGAGCTCAGAGAGTAAATAACACAGAGGTAGTGTAGACTTACCTCTACCATCTGCCAAACTCCTCTGCATGCCCATTGTAGGCTTAAATTCTTTTTATTATAGTGCACTTGGCATTTTGAAACATCTGTGGCCAATCCATTCCATGTATTTACTTTGCTAATGTGCACCGATGTCACACACATTTTTCACAGTATGAGACTGCTTGTAATGTGAATTTGGAGACACAAAAGTCATCCTGGCATTTTATCTTTTTTTGGACAAGTCTGAGACCACTCAATACAAAAAGAGCTCATAATTCTTCCAGTACATAATACTTGTCATTCATTCGTTTTATTTTGTATGCTCCTGTAGCAGGCAGGGTTGGCTCTTAAGTGTGTTGGTATGTAACATGGATAGAGGACAGTGGATCAGCTATTCTCATGCATATTCCTTTATAACCCAAATATCCTTATCAATTCCATTCTTGGGCTGGCTTTTCATTCAGGGAGAAAGGTGTGTTTTCAATTCCCAATTTCATTTTCAGGTTCTTAGGTCTTGTTGAAGTAATTTTAACATTTCACAAATATAATTTCAATTACGGTGTTGCTTTCTTCAAGCTTAAATGAAACTACAGCTTATTCCAATATGGTCTTTTTAACAACTTTATTATGTTTTATTACAAATAAAATGTTCTATTTGTTGATATGAAGGTACAAAAGACCATGAAACTCCATTGCTGCCCTCTGAGGTTTGTGATTTCATCAGAAACAGAAATTATGTAAGAATAACTATGAAGTCCTGAGGAAATTTAGTATTATAACATAAGGTACCTTGTCTGGATTCAATCCTACTCTGCCATGCACTATCTGGTGGCCACGAAAACGTCAATCAACCTCTTTTTGCCTCTTTCCTTATGTGTAAAGAGTGCAAATATTAATAGTATCTATCTGACTGGTTTGTTTTTTAGGGTAAATTTTACTGTAAAGCATTTAAGACAGCACTAAGCATAGTATAGACCCATATTTAGGTATTTGCTCTTAGCAATGACCTCATCTGAATCCATCGTTTCATAGCTAACAAAAGCAGTGTTCAAAGTCTTTGGATCTTTTATAGTTGGAATATAATTTAGGTGCCTTGAATCTTAGTTCTGTACTTTCTTAGTACCATGCAATGCATAGCTAATTAGTTAACTAATTAACTCAATCAGAGTAAAAGAATATTTTAAAGCAGAATAGGGGGATTCTGGGGAAAAGATGGGGGAGTAGGAATTCAAGGTGGAAACCTCCTCCGGAAAACACATAAAACATGAAAATACAGCAAATACCACTAAATCTGAAAATACCAAGTCATATAATAATTAAAATTGCAAAGATCAAGGATAAGGAGAGAGTATTGAAAGCAGCCAGAGAGGGAAAAAAGATCACATACAAAGGAAACCCCATCAGGCTATCATCAGACTTCTCAGCAGAAACCTTACGGGCCATAAGGCATGATGTATTTAATGCAATGAAACAGAAGGGCCTGAACCAAGATTACTTTATCTGGCAAGATTATCATTTAAATTTGAAGCAGGGATTAAACAATTTTCAGATAAACAATAGTTGAAGGAATTCACCACCACTAAGCCAGCCCTACAGGATATGTTAAAGGGACTGGTATAGATGGAAATGTTCCTAAGGCTAAATAGCTTTCACCAGTGAAAACAAACCCACAGTTTAAAGGAAATAGACCAATTAATTACCAAGCACGAATGAAATAAAAATAAAACAAAAAACCAAGATCAACTACTCACAAAATCAGTCAAGGATACACTAAAAGTGCAGATTATGACATCCAATACAAAAAGTGTAGAAGAGGAAGAAGGGGGGAAAAGTGCCTTTAGATTGTGTTTGAAATAGAGTAATCAGCAATTTAAGATAGACCGTTTATACTAAGGAAGCTATCCTTGCACTTTTGGTAACCACAAAACTAAAGCCTACAATAGATACACAAAATAGAAAAAAAGAAAGAAAGAGAGAGAGAGAGACAGAGACAGAGAGAGAAAGAAGGATCCAATCACAACACTAAAGAAATCCACCAAATAGCAAGAGAAGAGTATAAGAGAGGAAAAAAGGAATATAGAGGAGCTACAAAAACAAGAAAACAGTTAATAAAGTGGCAATAAGTACATATCTATCAATAATCATATTAAATGTGAATGGACTCAATGCACCAATCAAAAGATATAGAGTGGCAGAATGGATGAAAAAACAAGACCCATGTATATGCTCTTGCAGTCGGGGCCGCGAAAATGAGAAACCGAGTCAGAATGACGTTCTATGCAGAGGGCTTAGACTTCCTTGGAGACTAAGCACTGAGTCAGTGTTCCCCTGTGCTTTTATTAGGTTACAGCAAGCAAAAAGACAGGTATCAATCAATGATTATAGGATGAGTTTTTTCATCAAGCTAAACAATTGCAGGCTAATTATTTCTTAAAGTTTCTCTTATGTTTCGTCAAATCATCTGGCCATGTGAGTCCCGTGGTGTGTTCCTTATCTGGGTTTGCCTCAGAAAGGATCACGAGAACTGCTCATGACTTGCACCAGATTCCAAGATGCAACACATTGTTCTATTCTCTAAGATTATAGTTTCGCTACAAATCATATGGTTCTTTCTCTTAGATTAGTTTCGACTATAGATTAAGCTTAAGCAGGAACTAAATTACAACAAAGTTAACTGCTGGGGCATCTACAATATGCTGCCTACAAGTGACTCATTTCAGACTCAAAGATATACACAGACTAAAAGTGAAGAAATGGAAAAAGATATTCCATGCAAATAATAGGGAGAAAAAAACAGGATTAACAGTACTAATATCAGACAAAATTGATTTCCAAACAAAGAAAGTAACAAGAAACAAAGAAGAAC
The DNA here is from genome assembly GCA_029783875.1 of Phataginus tricuspis. Classification (NCBI taxonomy): domain Eukaryota; kingdom Metazoa; phylum Chordata; class Mammalia; order Pholidota; family Manidae; genus Phataginus; species Phataginus tricuspis. Next base: position 3,565 of record JAQQAC010012277.1, on the reverse strand, counting down.
ATTACATAATGATACAGGGATCAGTCCAACAAGAGGATATAACTACAAATATTTATGTGCCCAACATAGGAGCACCTACATATGTAAAACAAATACTAACACAATTGAAGGGGGAAATAGAAACACATTCATTTTAGGAGACTTTAACACACCAATCACATCAATAGACAGATAAACCAAACAGGAAATAAGTAAGGAAACAGAGGCACTGAACAATAGATTATTAGATCACATGGACTTAACAGACATCTACAGAACAGCCCACCAAAAAGCAGCAGGATACACATTTTTCTCAAGTGTACATGGAACGTTTTCCAGAATAGACCACATACTAGGCCATAGGAAGAGCCTCAATAAACTAAAAAAGATTGAAATTGTATCAAGTAGCTTCCCAGGCCACAATGGAATGAAATTAGAAATAAATTACACAAAGAAAACAAAAAAGCCTACAAACACATGGAGGCTAAACAACACGCTTCTAAATAATCAGTGGCTTAATGACCAAATTAAAACAGAGGTCAAGCAATTCATGGGAGAAATGAAAACAAAATCTCCACAGCCCAAACCTGTGGGATGCAGCAAAGGCAGTTCTAAGAGGAAAGTACATAGCAATATAGGATTACCTAAAAAAACAAGAACAATCCAAAATAAACAGTAAACTCACAATTAAAGAAATTAGAAAAAGAAGAACAAATGAAGCCCAAAGCTAGAACAAGGAAAAACATAACAAAGATCAGAGCAGAAGTAAATAAAATAAAGAAGAATAAAACAATAGAAAAAAAAATGAAACCAGGAGTTGGTTCTTTGAGAAAATAAACAAAATAGATAAACCCATAATCAGACTTATCAAGAAAAAAAGTGTACACACATAAAAAAAATCAGAAATGAAGGAGTGATCACAATGGACACCACAGAAATGCAAAAAATTATTGGTGAATACTATGAAAAATTATGTGCCAATTGGACAAACTAGAAGAAGTGGACAACATTCTAGAAAAATACAACCTCCCAAAACTGACCCAGGAAGGAATAGAAAAACAGAACAGACCATTTCCCAGCAATGAAATTGAATTGGTAATCAAAACACTATCTAAGAACAAAATTCCAGGTTCAGATGCCTTCACAGTCGAATTATACCAAACATTTAAAGGAGAGTTAATACCCATCTTTCTTAAAGCATTCCAAAAAATAGAAGAGGAGGGAATACTTCCAAACTCATTCTATGCGGCCAGCATCACTCTAATCCCCCAAACACACAACGACACCATACAAAAAGAAAATTCTAGACCAATATCCCTGATGAACATAGATGCAAAAAAATCCTCAACAAAATATTAGCAAACCAAATTCAAAAATACATCAAAAAGATCATCCATAATGACCAAGTGGATTTATTCCAGAGATGCAAGGGTGGTTCAATATTTATAAATCAATCAATATCATACACCACATTAACAAAAAGGAATGATAAAAATCATATGATCTTCTCAATACATGCTGAAAAAGTATTTGGCAAAATTCAACATCCATTTATGATAAAAACTCTCAACAAAAGGGGTATATAGGGTATGGACCTCAAAATAATAAGGGCCATATTCAACAAACCCACAGCCAACATCATACTTACTAGTGAAAAGCTGAAAGCTTTTCCTCTATGATCAGGAACAAGACAAGGTGCCCACACTCTCACCACTTTTATTCAACATAGTACTGGAGGTCCAAGCCATGGCAGTAAGACAACCCAAAGTTATAAAAGGAATCCAAATTGATAAGGAAGAAATGAAGATGTCACTATTTGCAGGTGACATGCTATTATACATGGAAAACCCTAAGGACTCCACCAAAAAACTACTAGAACTAATAACTAAATTCAGCAACGTTACAGGATACAAAATTAATACTCAGAAATCAGTCACATTCCTATATACTAACCACGAACCAGCAGAAAGAGAAATCAGGAAAACAACTCCATTTACAATTGCATCAAAAAGAATAAGACACCTAGGAATAAAACTAATCAAGGAGGTGAAAGACCTATACGTGGAAAACTAAAAGACACTCATGAAGGAAATTAAACAAGACACCAATAAATGTAAATATACCCTATGCTCATGGGTAGGAAAAATTAATATTGTCAAAATGGCCATCCTGCCCAAAGCAATTTATAGATTCAGTGCAATCCCTATCAAAATATTACTAACAGCATTCTTTAGTGAACTAGAACAAATAGTTCTAAAATTCATATGGAACCACAAAAGACCTTGAACACCAAAGCAATCCTGAGAAGGAAGAGTAAAGGGGGGGATTACACTCCCCAACTTCAAGCTCTACTACAAAGCCACAGGAATCAAAACAATATGGTACTGGCACAAGAACAGAGCTATAGAGAAATGGAACAGACTACAGAGCCCAGATTAAACCCATGCATATATAGTAAATCAATATACAATAAAGGATCCATGAATATAAAATGGGGAAAAGACAGCCCTTTCAACAACTTGTGTTGGCAAAACTGGACAGCTACACGCAAGAGAATGAAACTGGATTATTGTCTAACCCCATACACAAAAGAAAACTTGAAATGGATCAAAGACCTGAATGTAAGACATGAAACCATAAAAACTCTTAAGAATACATAGTCAAAAATTTCTTGAATATAAGCATGTGCAATTTTTTCCTGGACAGATGTCCTTGGGCGAGGAAAACAAAGTAAAAAATGAACAAGTGGGACTACATCAAACCAAAAAGCTTTTCTACAGCCAAGGGTACCAACAGCAGAACAAAATGGCATCCCAGAGTGTGGGAAAATATATTCATAAATGACTCATCTGATAAAGGGTTAATATCCAAAATATATAAAGAATTCATATGCCTCAACACCAAAAAAACAAATAACCCGTTTAAAAGATGGATGTGAAAGGACCAAACTAATGCCATGACAGGCTTCAGGAAGCCTCAGAAACTAGAAGGCCTAAGTTTCAGTTTCCCTGAAACTATCAAGTCGTTACATATTGCCCAAAGCATGTAACCACCCTCCTGCCATCCAATCAGGAGAGGCCAAAAGCCTCTCCCTACCTTCCTGAGGATGGGGTCTGTGGGCAAGACCCTGTTGCAAAAAAGCAAAAGTTAACCTGTTAGTCGCCAAACAAGACCCTAGGCTCGCTCTGTAATTGGTTAATTTCAAAGATACCTTAAATATTGTGATTGGATCCCGCCAAAAGTAACGAATGCTCTAAACGACATGTATGGCTAGAACTGTTGTCAATAATGTTGTGTAATTATGATTGGATTGCTGTGTCTATGTCCCAGTTTCCTGTAACTCCCCCTTCCCAAAGCCCATAAAAATCCTGCCCGCCTTTGTCCGGAGCTCTCAACTCACCTCGACTACCTAGGTGGAAATGCTGAGAGTCCGAGCTTAAGCCTGTAATAAACGCCCTTTGCTCTTGCATGCGTGACTCGGTCTCCCTGGTGGTCTCTGGTCTCTGAGGATACTGCGATCCGGACATAACAGATGGAAGCCTGAACAGACACTTCTCCAAAGAAAAAATACAGATATCTAACAGGC
>JAQQAC010012268.1:0-38840 GCA_029783875.1 Phataginus tricuspis | reverse complement strand
TGCAGAGAGGCCCAGAGGACGGCTGTGTGGGACGACTGTGCAGAGAGCCCCAGAGGACGGCTGTGTGGGACGACTGTGCAGAGAGGCCCAGAGGACGGCTGTGCGGGACGGTTGTGCAGAGGGGCCCAGAGGACGGCTGTGCGGGACGGCTGTGCCGAGGGGCCCAGAGGTAGAGACCGGCTTGCTGCATCTGAAGCAGCAGTGACAACACATACTCGCTCTGAGCGAACAGGATTTTAGTGATTGACCTGCCACGTGGAAATAAAGTTGGGCATAACCTTTTCACCCCAAGAACCCTTTGCTGTAAATTTCTTTGGTCCCAGTGAATCTATAGCAAACTTGCCTGGAGCTGAAACTCATTTGCAAGACAGGGTGACAGACGCAGCAGCCAGATCACTCTCATTTACAATTTCTCAATCTTTGTAATTAAAAACTGGTTAATTTAAGCATACCTTAGGTTTAGAACTGTAAGTGATTCACTTAGTTCTATATCTTTGCCTATAGCCAAAGTGTTGGGAGTTAGTAAAATTTGCTTATTGAAATACCGCTAACTGAACAGTATATTTTTAAAAAATAGAATTGCTGGTTTCATTGGTGATAGTAAGAGAATACCTGCATGGTATTTAAGCACAAGTTCAGAAATAATCATTCTAAATAGTTTTTATCTCTATACCACAACTGTATATATTATAACATCTAGGCCAGAGTTTCCCTCACATAATCCCCAAATATATTCACTTACGGATATAAAAGCCCCAACAGAGTGTATGGCTTGTAAAGACTCTAGAATGGTTGGTTTTCATATATAAGCCCAAGTAATTACACAGAGCTTAATAAAAAATTTGGGTTTTATCATATCTGCCTCCATTACCAGACAACCATACATTTTTTAATGTAAATTCTTAATGCATTCCTAGTAATAGTAATAGGAAGCCAGAGAATGAAAAGGCTAGAACCTCTCTCCTTTGTCCCCTCCACCCCCTTCCTTCTTCCCTTTCAGTCCTGCTATCTTTCATACATTGTAATTAAAATTAAAAATAAGCTATCGTTACCACTTCTTCTGTACAGCACATCTTATATGAAACACAATAATATATCATCTTATTTTGAAAGAAAAATACCAATCTAGAACAATTTGACCTTGGATAATACACTGAAAACTTCCTAATTCTTCAAGTCTCACCTTATCACATTACATAAGAAGGAGAGGAAGGTAAAGAGGAGAAAGAATAGGAGGAAAAAGGAGGGAAAGGGAAGGAGGAAGAGGAGATGGAGGAAGTAGGCCAGAAGGGGAAGAGAAACAAAACGAACCATTAAATGAAGCAATACACATATAATACTCAGCAGGGCCTGACACACAGTAAGGTGCAAGGGAGAGTGAGAAGTGATGCTATAGAACTGGGGAATTAAGTGGATCTGGATTCAAGTCCTTGGGCAAAATATCTCCATAAAATAGAGATCATATTAATATCCTGTGGAAGTGTGCTGTAAGGATTAAATAAGTAAATGCAAACAAAGTCCTGAGCACAGTGCCTAATATATCACGAGCACTTAGTAATTATTACTATGATTTTCCTCCTAGGCACAGTGTTACATAAGATATGTTATTTTTAAAACATTTTAATATTTAAACATAAAAATGTCATCCTTCTCTAGAGAAACAATATTAATTTCATTTCAATGGATATAATTAATGAGTCAAAATACAGTTAGCTAATAAAGACATCAGCAACTATATACTTTTAGTAATCTATTTTGATCTCATAAATTTAAAAATGCCCATTTGAAAGGAGAAAGTTGATGTGTGCAAAGTCATTTAATGAAAATGAACATTTCTGCAGCAAACTCATTGCTATGACCTGCAAGCAGAAAGGGCTATTGAACACCCACATTTTAAAGAAGTGTTCTGAGCACATAAATATCACATTGGATGATTTATTTAATTATTTTTCTTTTTAAGAGGTCACATAATGTTACGTTGGAGGAAAAAAAGTAGCATAGGCAGTGAGGTATAAGGCAATAAATTCTCTGTAAACCCTCTTGTAGAAAATGAGTCATTATTATTTATTATAGGGCTTTTAAGTTGGCTGACCTAGAGTTTCAGAGAAAAGGCTGGTGTAAACAATCAGAAGTGATTGGTCAGGCAATGACAGACCAACATTTATGGGAATAGCTGAGAAAACTCATTATGGGAAGTAATGAGTCCTGGGACTAAATAAATAAATGAGCCAGAGAAGCAGACAGTCTTTTGTAACTAACGTCTAGGCTCCCAAGACACAACTTGGTTTTTTGCTCTTAACTGGGCCTCAGTGGTATCGGCCGTCCTGTAACACAAGGTCTGCCGACAGCAGGACCCCTCATCACAGTGCACCAGGTTGGCATGCAGCCTGTGGCGGGGATAATACATGCAAGACAGAGCATAGGAGCTGGTACGTGTAATCTGTACTGCAACTCTTAGGCTGAATTTTTTTTTTAAATAAATGGGGAAGACAGATGTTTGCCCGAGCCAGCCTGTTAATTGTGTACTGCTCATGTTGCCAACAACAAAGGCACTAACCTGTAGAGAACAGTATGAGCTTTTGACATTATTATAATAATTAAAAATATATCTATCATTTAAAATTAAGTCCTGCTTACAGAACCATATTTAACTTACACTGGGCCAAATGCAACCTGTTCACTCCTACCTAAGTCTATCAGAAGCCCTGTTATTTAAAAAATGAAAGAAAGAAAGAAAAAGGAGAGAAGGAATTAGTGGGAAGATTAAAGTCTCTATTTCCTTAAAAGAAAAGTATAAATAATGACCCATATGCTGTTTTGACTCAACTATTCCATTTATATGACTTAATTCTAATAAAATATCAAACGTTTCCAAACAGGTAAAAATGTACTATAAACAATAGTAGTATTGTCTATGTCAAACATATAGAAACAAACTAAACACATTTCAATAGGAGACTGCCAAAATAAACAAAAATATATTTAGAATGGAATACTACAAAGCCTTAAAAGGAATTATATATATTAATATCCAGTGACATAAAAATCTCCATAAATATTGGTAAATACACACACACACACACACTATAGTCCTAAAGGGTAGACACTTGACTGTAAAAGGTAGTTTTTCTCTGATGGTTCTTCAAGAATTCTTGTTTTATTTTGTCATATACTATATTTTTGTATTGTTTAAATTACTTACAACAAGGATATCCTTGCATATTTCTCAGCATAAATAGAAAATATATCAGTTACCTAACATACCTTCGTATCATCTAACATACAACCCACGGAGAATAAAGTGGTTCTCACTATAACTGGACCACACACACATGAAAAACAGTAAACTTACACATTACACTGCTTTATCAGAGTACCCCTTCAAAGAAGTATTCCTTCAATTGTGGCCTCTGTGTCTTAAGAAAGTTGGAGAATAAATACTTGGTAACTTCCATAATACAGTACAAAATGGAAAAGAAATTGAAAACATATCTACATAGCAAAGTTGAAGAAATCAGGGTTCGTTAGATTATAGAGCTAAGCATATTGTCAAAAAGCATAGGCTTTAGAAGAGTTGGAGATATCTGGATTTGAAACCTGTTCTCCCTGATTACTCTGAGTTAGATGACTTTGGCTTTCTCAGGTAACACTCTCAGCCACAATAAACATACCTTCCTTATAAGGTTGTTCTGAAGATTCTGAAGACTGAATTTGATAATGTGTGTAAAGCATTTAACATAATGTCTGGCAATAATGAGCTCAGCAACTGAAAAACATCATCATTGAATTTATGATGGTTCCTACCACCACAAACACACTCACAAAATGAGATTTCCTTATAAGAATGCCAATCAAATTATGATACACAAAGGAACCAAAAATAAAATAGGTTAAAGTAGACAAAGGCATGCACGTTAGAAATAATATCTTGAAAACCAAGCTAGGCAACAAGGGGTGTTACAATTGTGGAAGTTTTATCACTAAAAATATTTGAGGAAAGAACAACTTACTCCCCAACCTTTGTGGTCTGCACACTCACCTGCCTGAGAGGAGGCCAGACAAATGAACTCCCAAAATTCTTTCAAGATTTTGATTCTGTGATATTTTAATTAAATTAACAGGGCATTCCATCATTTTGATGGCAAACTGTGCCAGGGGATTTTAAGGTGAACACAGACAGCTCCTTTTTGCATGCACAGTTCATTATTTTATTAAGTTCTAAAAATAGTGGAGAACAGATTCGAAAGAACCATGTATACAGAAAGTCTGGGATGGCATTTTGTATCACAAAAAGGGCTTCTGCCTTCATGTTACTTGGTAAAAGTTAGAAGATGGATTCACTGGGAAAGGTTTAGAGTTTATATAGTTCTGCAATAAGGGTAGATATCAACAGATTACAAAAATAATGTCAAGAACAATTAGGAATCGGAATACCACTTGAAGTTCAACTCTACAGCTAACACAGTATATGTCATTAGCAAACACTACTGGATCAGACTATCTCCAAACCTATGGGATGCTATTAAGTTCTAGCTAAAGATCCCACTATGTGAATCAAAGAGGATGGCCTTTCATTAGCACAGTTTCTCTGTGTGTATTTTTATGCAAAATAGCATTTAAGAGCACATTCAGATCAGAGAATTTCTATTGTTCTGTTGGGGCAAGTTGGAGATTTTGTAAAACAGAAGCGGAATTTGTGTATTTTTTTTCTTTTTTTTACCTTGCTTTGGTATTATTTTGTAATGATCTTCACAGGTTTCACAGGCTACCGAGTCACCAGGTAAATTCTATGATTTATCATTGTAGAAACAGCATTGAACGAGTGGTGAAAAATCCCAAATCCCGTTCCAACTCTGCCACTAATCACCTCTGTGCAAGAGCTGGCCAGCTTCATGCGCGTGCGATCCATGCAGTCAAATATGGCACTTTGCAAATGGACCCCCCACGACTGCTTTAAGGTTCTGTGGCTATCATCTTGAAATTCGTAATCACTTTTTAAGAAAGGGCCTCACCTTTTTATTTTGCACTGGGTCCCACAAATTATGTGGTCGTTCCCACCTATGTGAGCTCTGAGTCACTTCACCCATCTCGTTCTCATAATCTACACACCCACCACTCCATCTTCTCCTGTTTTACAAGTACTCTGTTATCAGAGCATGCATTATCTTTGTCAAATTGTCAATACAGGAATGCTCTGGAAGTACTTTAAATATTACTTGCTGATCATATAGAACTAAATCAGCTCGAGACTATGCGACTCATGTTTCAATAGGTTTTTTTATTAGAAAGCGGATATCATTCTTGCCACAACCTTTCCTTGTCTGAACACCTTCCATTAAAATATTAGGTGCACTATACCATTAATTGTGCTTTCTATCTTTAAGGTACATTTGGCAACTATGCTTCTGTTCAGAAGTATTTTTTGTGCAGACAGCGTAGACACTAGTTCATGGAATGGGGTAAGTACTCTCCCAAGTGCTGAGCGACTTACAACAGAAGGTGTCCTTGAAAAACACCTCCCTAATAACCTTTCAATATTGCATCAGTCAGAACAGAATGTTGTAAAAATTAAAACGTTGAGTGTGATAGAGACAAACAGGTATATGGATTTGTTTCCTCCTCTGTGCAATGTAAGAAATCCTAAACACAGCACTTAGCATTTCACCATCCCTTCTGTTTGGCCCCAAATTCCTATCATTATAGTTACTTGAGATGTAAAAATCCATAACAATGCTACTGAAGTGTGTAACCTGAGAGACGAAATGTGATGGTATATCTAGAGATTTCCATTTAACACGTTAACAAATGGCATCAAGAAATACAGGCATCTCCCACTAAAGCTGGTAATCTGCTTTGGGAAAATCGAATGTTCTAAGTGAAAATTCGGGTGGCCTATCAATATGTCCAATGGCAAAAGTACATTATGTATATGTGTCAATCCATACCCCCAACCAACTTCTTAAAACAGAAATACAAAAGTAAAATATACACTTACCAAATGTCAAAGGGCACTGAAAAATCTAAGAAATTCTATAAGAACATAAAGTGCTACAAACATCCCTTCCTGTTGAAACGATGAGCAGGACTGGTGACAGACAGGTGTTTGTCGGCCCTACTTGGCCTCAGTGACAGAAGAAAATATGCACACCTCCTTGGCTGACACCTGCCTGGTCTTCAGAGCATCTACACATGATGCTGATGCTCTACAATTGTATTTGGAATGTAAATCAAGATTCTTTCCAGATACCACATTGTTAAAAAATACTGAGTTTGGAAGTTGTAGTTGTCTCATAGGTTTCAGCAAAAAAACAAACTAAGAAACAAAACCAACTTATTGAGATAGCTCTCTATTCTAAATTTGGATTTCAAAACTCAAGAGGCGCTCTAGTGAAAGCCATTCTGCAGGTTATATATCTCTGGGTTTTTATTTAGTAGCCAAACTTTGCTTTAGTTAGGGGTTAGATGCTACAGGGCAAAGCAGATGAAGATGCCAACTTTACAGAACTTAGATCTGTGGTATCAATAAGACCCCAAAGGGCAGAGTGTGGCTTACTTAGTCACAGTAGCTACACATCACCTGCACAGAGAGATCGAAGTTGACTGGACAGGTGATATGTCAGTATATTTTGACTAAGATTAATGACGTGTTAAGGAGGTGAGAAATATGGGGCATAGAGCTAAAAGCTAGATAACCTAAAGACAAGAATGCAAGCCCAAATCTCTCACTCTATGCAGGACTTGGTCAAGAACTTTAATCTTTCTGTTTCCACTGATGTCACTGTTGAGATTAAATGAGTTAATGCTGTTAAGTATTTAAACTAACAAGAGGCCACGTAGGAAACACCAAGTACTCTGTAGTTATACGTAAGTGGGTTTTAAGTATTAGCTAGCTGTGTAAAATTTGACAATTTTTAATTCCCTGATCTTTCACCTTCTCATCTTTAAAACAAGAACAGTTATATCCATTTGTGGAAAAAAATTGTGTTAGAAATACATGACAAGAACTTAGCAAAGTATTTGGACCACCGAAGACACTCAATAAATGCTAAGTATTAATTTGCTCCTTACTATTAAAACTCCAAAAACCTTCTTCTGCATCCAAATAACTGCTCACTTACTCATGCCTAAACCTTGTTATCACTCAGAAATCATAACTTCTTAAACTTCTTTCATTAGTCACAATTTCTTGTTTCTCTATTGTTTCCTATAAACTTATACTCTTTCACATAAAAGTGTCTACTTTCTTGACTCGTCATGCTTAACCACTTCCAGACCCTATCCCTACCTATCATGTTTCACAATTTCAAATACTTTTCAACTATTGTTGACTAATTCTTAAATATCCTTGACATTTACAAAATGTACTCTGCCAATCCTCAAGCAAAGACACATTCAACAGTCCTTTCATTCTACTACTGTTCATATTGTGCCAAACCTAGTTAGACAAGGTTGACTAGATTATGCATGTAACCATTATATTGAAGACATGGGACTCTGTATAAGAAGCATCAAAGACAGCAATGTTTTCCTTTCTCTATTCTGCTTATAAAATGAACTTTCTCTAGGCTTTCTTCCCTAAAATGCACATTAACTCTTGAAAAGGTCTTGATGTAGACAGCAGCTGGTTGGATAGACATTTTAATTAAGAATACCACAATTTTGTACAGAGTCAAGGGCCCAGCTAAAAACCCCATTTCTTATTCCCCCTTTTAGCCAGGGTTTATCCAGTGAGATGCCACAGGAAGAACAGAATGGGACTTCTGGAAATCTCTTCAGCCACCTACCTCTAGGTTTCTTATTACATGAGAGAATATAAACCTGCAATTTGTTTAAACCACCTTTTGGTTGGTTTGTCTACTAATCACAGTTGAACACAACTTTAAGCCTTAGACCTATTCCATTCACCATTGTATACACAACTTTTATACCTAAAAAATATCTTAGCTAATCAACTACAATATTTAATCTGGGTTAAAAATGAAAAAGTCTAAGCATAATTTAAAGTTCATTTCGTAATCCCACTACCAACTTGGTACGGCTGCAGGCTGAGAAGCCAGGAGTTTCAGTTTAAGGAATGTGGTAGACTTCTTTCCACTTTCTGAGCTTTTTTTCTTGACTCCCATATTGACCCCACTCACCAGCTCACAGGTGGTGATTCCAGCAGTGGCACCATGAGAAAGCTGGCCATAGAAGGCCCTTTCTTGACTATAATTACGTGGTGGTAATTCAGGGATTGGTGGATGTTCAAGGACAACTTGTTCCTCTTGGGGGGTGTTTTCCTGCATTGTCTGAAGATAATTGGGTTCATCCAGGTGCAATGCCACTGCCATTTACACCACTCTCCCTCAGTTCCCATCTGAAAGAGGACACTACCCTCTTTCTACCCAACTGGCTCTGCCTCTAGCAGGAAACCCTACAGGATGGATTTTCAGACCAGCTCTATCCCCTAAGGCATGCCCGAGCTGTGATTTGTCTTTAAGCCCATAGCAATGCCACCTTTCATAGCTCAGACACCAGGCCAGCATCCCCAACCTTAGCACCTCATTTTTAGCATCCAGAGAACATGGATCAACTCCAAATAAATAAAGGTAATCTCCCACCAATAGCCAAAGCAATCCTGAGAAGGAAGAATAAAACAGGGGGGATTACACTCCCAGACTTCAAACTCTACTACAAAGCTACAGTGATCAAGACAATTTGGTATTTGCGGAAGAACAGACCCACAGACCAGTGGAACAGAATAGAAAATCCAGACATTAACCCAAACATATACGGTCAATTAATATATGATAAAGGAGCCTTGAATATACAATGGGGAGATGACAGCCTCTTCAACAGCTGGTGTTGGCAAAACTGGACAGCTACATGTAAGAGAATGAAACTGGACTACTGTCTAGCCCCATACACAAAAATCAACTCAAAATGGATCAAAGACCTGAATGTAAGTCATGAAACCATAAAACTCTTGGAAAAAAAACATAGGCAAAAATCTCCTGGACATAAACATGAATGACTTCTTCATGAACATATCGCCCCGGGCAAGGGAAACAAAAGCAAAAATGAACAAGTGGGACTATATCAAGCTGAAAAGCTTCTGTACAGCAAAGGACACCATCAGTAGAACAAAAAGACATCCTACAGTATGGGAGAATATATTCATAAATCACGTGTCCGATAAGGGGTTGACATCCAAAATATATAAAGAACTCACGCACCTCAACAAACAAAAAGCAAATAATCCAATTAAGAAATGGGCAGAGGACATGAATAGACACTTCTCCAAAGAAGATATTCAGATGGCCAACAGGCACATGAAAAGATCGCTAATCATCAGAGAAATGCAAATTAAAACCACAATGAGGTATCACCTCACAGCAGTGAGGATAGCCAACATCTAAAGCACAAACAACAACAAATGTTGGCGAGGATGTGGAGAAAAGGGAACCCTCCTACACTGCTGGTGGGAATGCAAATTAGTTCAACCATTGTGGAAAGCAGTATGGAGGTTCCTCAAAAAACTCAAAATAGAAATACCATTTGACCCAGGAATTCCACTCCTAGAAATTTACCCTAAGAATGCAGCAGCCCAATTTGAAAAGACAGATGCACCCCTGTGTTTATCACAGCACTATTTACAATAGCCAAGAAATGGAAGCAACCTAAGTGTCCATCAGTAGAAGAATGGATAAAGAAGATGTGGTACATATACACAATGGAATATTATTCAACCATAAGAAGAAAATAAATCCTACCATTTGCAACAACATGGATGGAGCTAGAGGGTATTATGCTCAGTGAAATAAGCCAAGCGGAAAAAGACAAGTATCAAATGATTTCACTCACATGTGGAGCATAAGAAATATAAGAAAACAACTTGGTTAAACAATGATGATTTCTGCTGCCAAAAAAAAAAAAATCCAACTTTAATAGTCGATTGAAAACATTTGTCATTTTCTTCTTTTCATTATCAAATTATAAGCTGAATATCAAGGTTGCATTTAGAGTTGAGACTTATTACATTTTTTAAAAGGTATGAAAGATTGGAGCCCTTTTAATTAAAGTCACCAGGACAACCATAATGAGGTTGTGTCACTAGAAAAATTTGTTTATTATGACCTTGATGCTATTTTCTTTGAGCAAATGTCTAGAGACCTTCATTTACTTCGCGGATCCCCTGGGTTAGCTGCTTGGTGAACAACAGGCCCGCCCATTTTATTCGCTTCCCAACTTGAAGGAGGCACCAAGGGACGTTGGGTTATCCTGTGGGAAAGCTCTCTCCCATGAACTACTCACTAACACTCCCAGATGTTTCAGCCTAGTTCAGACTGAAATAAATGCTAATAATGGTAAAGGACTGTTTCCTTTTCACCTCTAAACATTGTTTAAATTGCTTAAAAATAACCCAATGATGTTAAGCAGGATAATTATTATATTGAACCAGTTTCTAAGACAGACACAGCAAGTATCAGAAAACAGTCATTTACAGATATATCGTAAATAAAATGGCTGAAATTACGAGTGTGGGCTTGGATGGGAAAAAAATGGATTTAGGATACATGCTCTAAAATTGAATTCCACCACTACTTCATGTCATCTGTGTAAGTCTAGACAAGAACCTTGGTTCATAGTTTCCTCATTTACAAAACAAAACTGAACAGATGTTTTGGTGTGGGGGATAATGGGGAAAACAGTGTAGCACAGAGAAGGCACACAGTGCATCTGCGGCATCTTACTACACTGATGGACAGTGACTGCATTGGGGTGTGGGGGGGACTTGATAATATGGGAAATGTAGTAACCACATTGTTTTTTCATGTGAAACCTTCATAAGAGTGTATATCAATAATACCTTAACAAAAAATTTTAAAAATATGAACGGATGTTTAATGTGCCTACTTCATAGGATTTCTATTAAGAGTCTAATGCATATCAACCATTAGAATCATGTGTTTATATAGTCACAAAAACAAAACAAAACCATAACCATTAAACAACTATTTAAATACAAAACTTTGTTGTGGTATAAAAAGAAACAGTTTTAGGGCAAAAGCAACTAAAGTATTTCCATAGAGACTTCTCTGTCAGCCCTTTCTAATGCTGGTAGATGAAGCATAGCAAAAGACCATACATTAAATGAGTGTGAATAAAAAGAAAATAAATGCTGAAATTGAAGAAAGAAAATATTGGTAGAAGGAGTTAAGAGTGAAACATGTAAACAAATGCCAAGATAAGCATAAAGCAGTAAGTTATAATTTACTTTTAAATCAACAGGTTATAAAAGACAGAATTAAAAATTTAACGTTCAAATACGTAAAATCTGTGTACATGCATGCACAACCAAATTTATCAGGTATTGAAAATTAATCATTCCACTAAAAAAAAAATTCAGTTGTTCATTTCCTTTTTTAAGAAAAACTGAATTATCAAATATAAACTATTAATTTCTTCACTAGATTTGTTTTACAACTATTTTTTTCAAAGGCATGCTGATTAACTTTGACACTGAATAATAATAAAGGTTTAAAATTTTTTCACAGTAAATAAAAATGAAATTTTAATACTGCACAGTTCATTTCATGAATCATGTTTTGAAGATAGCTGATACAGGATCATTGAAAAATTAATAGCATTCCAGAATATTCTGTTAACTGGAACATTCGATTCTTAATCAATCTGAATGAACAGTAATTCACAGCATACTACTTAGCCCTCATTTCCTCCTCATTATGATTACGCACTCCTTCAGGCCAAAGGATGTATTTGTGTAATAGGTATGAATTACATCCTCAGGCCAAAGGATGTATTTGTGTAATAGGTATGAATGCAGACCTTAAAGTCAGACACTCCTGACTTTGAATCCTCTCATTCTTCCTATTCGAAGAATAGTCTTTGTACAGGGCACATCAGCCTCACTTGGGAGCTTATGAGAAATACAGTATCTCTGGCCAGATCTACTTAATTAAAATCTGCATTTTAATTAACAACCAGTGAACTAAATGCAACATGTTAAAGTTTGAAAGGCACTGACATACACTGCTTATTAGATACATTTCCTTGAGTGAGTTACAGGGATCCTCAAAGATCCAATTTTCTCATTGAAGAATGAGACTAATAATGATGTTTAGAGCTTAGAATTACTGTGAGAAATAGACAATGCTACTTAGTCAAACAGTAAGATCTACCTGGTATTAAATTTTATCATCTAACTCAAACTTGTATATTCATGATTTTTTCCGATGTATTTACTTATGGAATTACATCGGTACCCCACCCACATAAATTAAAGTTCCTTTAATCCTAAGTCACCTAGAGTATAAACCTACAACAAAAACCCAAGTACATTAATAGTGCCATCTTGCATTCATTTGCAGTACAATGTAGCACCTGTTTTTCATTTTCAATTAGCCTCAAAATATTTCTCTTTTAAATGTGTTTTCCATTTTTGTGGAGTCAAAAAAGTTAAATAAAGAATTTAGTTTGAAAACAAATGTGAAACTTCCTGACACAAAATCTAACTGATTCTACATTTAATTAATCACTGTGTTTTCTGTGTCTGCCATCATGAACTTAAACTAGTCACTGATCCCCCACAGGACTCAAATAATACACACACACCCCCACCCGCTGGGTGTCTGGAGCTTCAATTCCAAATTATTTTTAAAAAGTCTCACTAGGCTCCTATTTTAATCTCATTAAGGCAAGAAACATCCTATTTCATTCTATGACCTTTTCCAAGGGACTCTGATGTCCAGATAAACTGCTTCCTACATCTGGAGGAAAAACTTAAGGTAATGAAAATCAATATAAATGGAATGATTTTCCGCTGTCATTAGTGAATATTAATCACTTCAGTAGAAAGGATATTATTTTTGTTAGATAATCTTTTATTGAAAACACACTTTACATCAATAAATAGTGCTTAAAATTGGTATTCACCTACCCAAAACTGCAGGTAACAATGCTTTGAATCTTCCAGTCATGAAAGCTTATCTTACCATGGATTTATGAATTTCTGAAAAATTAAATGTTTCAACTTCTGGCAATATGGCATACCAAATATCCCAAAAGACCCTCCTGCTTCATTATAACAAAATATGAATATTTTAAGAAACATAAACACTTGTAAGCATCAAAAATCAGCAAGGGAAATTTCTGAGTGCCAAACACATATAAAAATATAGTAAGCTCAAAATATGAACTGTGAGTAAACCCAAAATTCAGAGGTGTCCTGGGACAAGTACCTGTCACAGTGCTGAGATTTGTAGTTTGAGAGAAGCTAAACTTAAGCTATAGTATTATATCTAACAAAAGATGTGTAAGAACTTTACAAAGAAACTTTAACTTCCTGAATGGCATAAAGACATTGCCAAATGGAAAGAATATCACGTTTATAAACAAAAAGAAAAAATATCATGATATCAATTCCTCCCAGTCTGGTCTAAGTCAATGCAACACCAATCAAAATCCCAGTAAATATTTTTGTAGATAGTTAACATGTTGAATCTAAAATTTAAAGGAAACTTGAAGGTTCAGGAATACTCAAGATCTTTCTGAAGAAGATGCTGCTTAAGGACTGTGCCTACCAGATATCTAGCTTGATAAAAGGAACTCACTGGGATAAGACAAATTATTTAATAAATGGCCTGAGGAAAATTGGTTAGAAAATATTTCATTTGGATTGCAGCCTGAAAGCATATACTGATATTAGTTACAGGTGGGTTAAACATATCTAAAAGACATAGACCCTTTCAGAATAAAATACAAAGAGGTTTATAACTTCAATGTAGGCAAGGATTTCTTAAAACAGTACAAAATACTAATAATTTTTCATAAAGTTGACTTTGTACTAAAATTAAGAACTCATTTTATCAAAATATACCATAACGACAATGAAAAGTCAAGTTACAAACTGGAAAAGATGTTTCCATCTTATACAATTTAAATGAACTAACATGAAGAATACAAAACTTCCAAATCAATCAGAAAAATTTAAATATGCAAAAGATGTGTATTTCACTGAAGAGGAAACAAAAATGGTGAATGAACGTAAAACAAGATGTCTATCTTGTTAGTGATAAGCTCAAGTACCATTTCACACCCTCTGGACTGCCTATGATTAAGAAGTCTGACATTACCACTCATGGCCAGAGTATGGACAAATGGGCACTCGTCGCTAGTGGAGGTCTACAGTGATACGACTGTTTTGGAAAACAATTATCACACTCTTATCAAGCTGACTTTGTGAATACCCTACAGTCTAATGACTCTACACTCATGTATGGACCCAGAGATATTCCTGCACATGTGTACTAGAAGACCTGGTCAAGAAAACTTTGCAGCACTATTCATAGCAACACCCCTTTGGAAACAATTCAAATTATAATTTGCCAACAAAGAATAAATAAATTGAGATATATCCTGACAAAATAATATTTTACTGAATTAAAGCTAAGTACAAACATTCGGATAAATTATGCAAACACAATGTTCACAAACACTGAAGAAAGCAAGTCGCTGATGACTACATACAATATAATGGATTTTAATAAAGCTGAAGAACAAGGAAACTAACAAATATTTTGCTTATTAGCACAACATGTATGTGAGGTACAACCCATTTTGAAAAGCAAAGGAAGTACTAATCCAATATCTAGCACACAGGTGACCCTACCAGGGGAACACCTTGGACTAAGACCGTACTACAAAGGCAGCTGTAAGGATGCCAGCAGTATTCATGGGGTTTATGTTGTATGATAGATTTAGATATTATTTTTATGCATCACAACTTATGTATCTATAAACAGATGTATGTACCAACTAAATATACTGTTCCAATGTATCAAAACCACCTAAAATAAAAAGTAACTAGAAATAAGCTGAAAATTTTGGATTTGCAATGAAACAATGATATCTCAGCCTTTATGAACATAGTTTCCAACGTAAAGAACACATACTAAGAAAATAAAGAATGAAAAATAAATAATAAATAATGGAAAACAATAAAAAGAACAGATCCAATTTAAACTCACCACCAGGGCTTTAGATCTGTTGCTTAGAAGTTTCTCAATATCTCTGGCTGCAATTTCCACCAGCTGGCGTGCATTATTTGGTTCCACGGTATACAAATCTTGGTATTTCTCATAAATCTGTGTAAAGGGAAAAGTTGGTAAGAACAGTAATTGCTTATCTGGCTCATAAGTTCACATTAGAATGTATTTAAAATGATGAATAATTAATTGGAAAGATCCACCCTTTCTTTTCTTGATCTTTTGGGAGTTTAAGTATATCAAAAAAATACATATATATATGTAAATATTAATTTGCTATAAGACTACCAGCTCACCAAAACAGTATGTCATGTTAACAGGCCGTAAAACATCACATACCACAATTGTTTGTGCATGGGATTTTGTGACTTGAAGCTGGACCCACCAGCCTCAAAATCTGGTATTAACTACCATCAGCATTTTTTTTTTAAAGGGAGGCCATTCTAGAAAACAGGAGAATGAAGCACAGGAGGTCAAACCTGGAGGACGTGTGTAGTGAACAAAGGCAGGAGGAGAAAGTGATGAAAATGTATTGAGGAAGACTCAATTGTTCTCCCTCCTGAAACCACAGAAGCTAGAGTGTAAACTGCTAAACCCTGGAGAGGGAAAGCGGCTGGGAGGGAGGGGGGGAGGGAGGGAGGGAGGGTATGGGAGAGGGAGACGAGAACGAAGCCCCTGCTAATTCAGACTCATCTGCACGACACAGGGAACCTCAATTCACAGACAGAAGAGTTGAAGGTCACCGAGGTCTATCTACATTAAAGTCTGGCTAAAATTATAATAGTGTGAATATTTTTTATCAAGTTGAATGTCTGGTGTGTGTTTGTCTTAATCACTGAATCAAACTATATTGAGAGTAAAGAAAAGCCCAACTCCATTTCTGGCTCACGTTAGTGTCAACAGAAGGATTTTCCCTAGGGTGGCATAAGATGCACCTGGTTTGCAGACTCTGTACACTCCTGGCAGGAGAGGAAGAATTAAAGAGATGGGGGAAAAACCAGAGACCGTGTTGGTGGCTGGAGGGCTGAGCCGAGAAGGAAATCCCTTATGCCTCCAACAGATGGGCTGCACATGCGTGACTAAACCATCTTTGAAAGCCAGGGCCTGGCAGGTTTTCACTGTCGTATGAGAAGTGAATCCAGGCACATGCAGGAACCAGTCAGCCCTGCTTTGTCTGGCACAACTCCAGCTTTCTGCATTACTACCAACAGGTTCTGCAGCCAGGTCCCGGCTGAGCACGGATGCTACTGGTGAATATTGGTTTCCAACAGACAGATAAATATGCTAAAACACAGCACATTAATTTTCCATGGATGTTTTAAATAAGTGATTAAAAATCAATGATTTAAAAATATTTAAATCAAGTTTTTACTCCTCAAGTTGTTTGACTTCTTCAAACTATGAGGTTTTTCCCCTACTCATTTTAATTCTGACCATGCAGGTTCTAATTCCAGCTATGCAGGGTACAATAATTTAGTCCTATAAAATCCCTATGTTTAGTTTCATTCACGATTCCTTCAGATTACTGGATTGCTTATGCTTTATGCTAAGATTACTACTGAGTCCTATTTTAAAGATCAGTTTATCCATGAAGAACTCCATCCAACCCAAGAATCTCTTTTATTTCAGCCTGAAATTATATCCAGGAACATGGCTCCTGAACAGATTGACTGACTGGGGTACAAACAGACAAACTTCAACAGCACTGTAATGGATCCAGGAGACTGGTAGGAAAACCAGCAGAGCTAACTGATGGGAAAGGCAGCTGCCGCTTTGTGCCATCAATACCTTCTTCTTCCCACACGAGGTGTACTTCCTCCCTGTGGTGCAGCAACTACAATATAAGTGAGTTGGTGGGGATTCTTTCTGGACGACTGGTACGGGATCCGTGCTTATATTACATACTACAGTGTCATTTAGTAAGTCATTACCTACATAGGTCAGACGTATTAGAGGTACTTTAAAGAATGAATGAATTATATAAATCAGAAGATACCATTTCGTTTAAGTAGATACATATCTTCTCAAATTGTTTTCTTTCTTTAGAAAATCCTAACAAAATCTAAATCACAAATGAACTTTAAATAAATGAAGTTAAGGAAGCTTAAGTCTCAGCCCCAGTGTAAATACCCTGCTGTACTTTTTTAAGTACAAAACCATACTTGAAATGTTTTGTTAAGGAAAAAAACAAATTAAAAAATGAACTAAAACTGACCCACCAAAAGAACTACCACCTGCTTCTGATGTAAAGCGTACAGCGTTCTTTACTGTTGCCTGAGGCATTGTGAGGACTCGCGCAGGGTCTCCTGGTACAGGTACAGTAAACAATTTTCAGAGTAGAAGGTTCACAAGGATTTTTAAGATCATATATTTTCATAATGCACATACTTATATTCTTTCCACCCCCCTAAGTTACATGCTAACATATGAATGTTTTAAACAGAGCCTTCCTTCACTATCTTTTCTTTTCCTCTTCCTAGTTTTTTTCCCCTTTAAAAAAAATTATCTTCTTTGCCATTTTAGCTACTTTCTTTTCTGAAAGAAAAAAACAGCCCAGGAGAAATAATACAAGCTTTTGACACCAGGCACAGCTCCATTCAGATCACGGATTAACCCCTCACGTGCTGTGCAACACTAGCTTTCATTTTTTCTACTGGAAAGAAAGCAGCATAGCCATATGAAGAGAATCTAAGACACAATGTTTTTCCTCCTGACTAATATACTAACATATTTTAATTTTTCTGTAGTTCAAGTCCTCTCACAGCCATACTTGATACAAGTTTTAACAAAAAAGAATACTTGTCACCTATACGTTCTTTCTTACGATCTTAATTAACTGGCTTTAATGTTCCTTCACTATTACATTCACAGACAAGTTTTACTCTGACAGCAGAGAATTTAGTTTCCCTACCTTTTTCACTGGAAACTCCTTTCTAAGTCTCTTTGTCTAATTGAGTCCATAGTTCCAAGATAATCTTCAGAATAATACACTTAAAAATAACCTCAAATGTACTATCTAAAAAATGACAACACTCATTGATATAACTTCTCATAAACCTAATACCTAAAGAAATGTTTCAGAAATCCTAACACTTTAGTATTATGTCATGGAATAATACCGATACCCCAGAAATGCTTACTGAAAACTAAACATGCTTCCAAGTTTTAGATGACCTAGAAGATTATATTAGCAATCACTTTCAGGCAACTACTCTATACAACTATGAGACATTTCACAAATCATTAACTCACTTTAAGAAACTTAAAAAATACTACTTAATTAGCCATTGTATTAATGAGAATACTGGGATTCAGGCTCTGGAATATTAGAGTGGAAGGAATTTGAATCCCATTTCACCTGATACAGGAGCAAACCACTGCCCAGGGCAGCAGCAGGTGAAATGGTAACGTGGTAATGTTTAGGCAAAGTGAGTCTGCAGTGCCACTCTATGCCCAGGGCTCCTTTGGTTTCAGCAGAATGTGGAGAAAGAGGAAAGCCCCTTGGGATGAGTAAGAAAAGTAGCCAGGAATTAAGGATCAGTATGTGTGCTCGGAGACTGCCTCCAGCAGGCTCAACGGGACCCCATTGCAGAGACTGAGGGGTGGACAGAGGGAAGCAGAGGTTCAGCTGGACGATGACAGTGCAAACCACCCAGAGCTGAGAGGTCCTATTCAGGCTGAGGAGACTGGCCGAGTTCTTAATAAAAATCATATTCAAGTATCTGTGCCAAAAGAACAGAAGAGTGCAAATACACTAGACATGTTGTCATATAAGTTGCCCCTTGCAACTAAAGTCTAAAGTCAAGAACATTAGAGAGTATTGAAAGGGACTGGAACTTGGAATTATATTAAATCCATAATTGATCACAAAAGTCTGTTTTGAACCAAAAGAGACTAAACTTGAAATGATGAGTCTAACTTTATTTCCCCTCCTGGGAGGGAGAATGGCAGCTCATGAGTAAGTGGAGTTCCCTTAAGAGAAATACAGTCAAATTTCTGCATATTAAATTTGAAATATGTAAATTCTGACAACCATTTTTCTCAATACTTGTACATTTACTTCCCTCCCATGGAACTTGTTCTGAATAAGCAATCAAAATCTCTGCCATGCCCACAGCCAGCCTTTTTTTTAATTTATTGAAATATAATTGATATACAATATTATATTGCTTTCAGATGTACAACATAGTAATTCGATAATTATACATATTACATAATATTGCACATGTAATTGTAGATTAATGATACCAAAATAAATTTAATAAAAATAAAAAATAGATAAATAAAAATTATACATATTACTAAATGATCATCATGGTAAGTAGTGACTCCCTACTCCAAGATACTACAATATTACTGGTTAGAGTCTCTATGCTGCAGTTTCATTCCTATGACTAATTTATTTTATAATTTGAAGTTTGTACCTCCTTCACCTATTTTACCCATCCCCCCACATCCCCTCCCTATGGAAACCAGCAGTCTATTGTCATTATTTATAGGTCTGGAGTTTTTTTTGTTTTCCTTTTTAGACTCTGTATGTAAGTGAAATCCTGTGGTATTTGTCTTTTTCTGTTATTTCACTTAGCATGTTGTCCTCTAGGTTCATTCATGTTGTCGCACATGGCAACACTTCCTTCTTTGTTATGGCTGAGTAACCTTCCATTGTGTGTATTTACCACATCTTCTTTATCCATTCATCTATTGGTAGGCACTTGGGTGGCTTTCATATCTTGGCTATTTTAAATAAAGCTGAAATAACATGGGTGTGCATGTATTTTTTTCAAATTAGCCACAGTCGGCTTCCTAGGGGAAGTTTTGCCTTTGAGAGTCCCTGTTGAAAGAGAAGCCCTAGGAGTTTCCCTATAAATGGGTAGCAGTGTCCTAATGTATGGCCTTGCCCTGGCCCCGGACTAATTGCATCAGGACATAGCAGACCTAGAGGCAGTTAACTTCTGAATCAATGGCATGTGAGGAGCCGGGTTCAAAAGATCTGCATAAATAGTGATCACACACTGAACCAATCAGATTCTCCCACCATAGGGCCACAAGAGCCTAAGAGGCAAGAACAAAAAGACTAGTGAGAAGAAAACAGTATGGATATTCTAAAGAGTGACAGGAATGATGAACGGGAGGCAGAATACTGGCCGCCCAAAGCCACCCCCGGCCCATCTCCCGGGGCCTGCGAACGCGCTGCTGCACGGCGAAGGGGAATTATGCTCGCATGACCTTAAACAGATTATCCTGGATGGTCCTGATGATTCCTATGTAATTACAAGAGTCCTTAAAAACTGGAAGAAAGATGTGAGTAAACGAGAAAACCAGAGAGATGGCAGCATGAGAAGAAATCGTGCTAACGTTGCTGACTTTGAAGATGGAGGAAAGGAGCCAGGGAAAGGATCTCTGATCTGCAGAACCGTAAGATAATACATCTGCGCTGTGTGAGGACAAGAACTTATGTTTTACGCTATGAATTTACATGCCAAACTAACAACAAAAAACTGACACAGCTAGTTACAAAGGGCGCCCGGCTGAGGGTGACGGTGAGATCAGTCTGGGGCTGCCCTGGCTCCCCACGGGCCTCCCGCCGGCCTCCCGTCGGCCTCCCACTGGCCTCCCACCGGCCTCCCGCCGACCGAAGGCCCTCTGACGCCTGAGTTCTCGCTGAATTCCAGGCCCTTCCTAATCTCCCATACGCGTTATCTTCATTCGTATAAATCTTTATTCGTATAAATAATTCCACAATAAAATGCCATGATTCACTCTTCCAAAAACTAAAAATGCTACAACCATGTTTTGAAGGCTGTGGTTAACATTATTTATTAATTACCACTTAGCACTTTCACATCATTAGTCATTAGATCCATTTCATTTATATGAAAAATGAGCTCTATTGTATTAAATACACTATTTCCTTTAACCTTTATGAAATAGTGAAATTATCTCAGGACTCCCACTGCAACCTTCACAATGTTGTGGGATTCTGAGAAGAAAGTCTAGATAGGAGAGTTAAAAATATCAAAATAGATATGTACATATTATATAAAAATATAGATGAATTGGATGAGTAAATATGATTCCACCTCACAATAATGAGAGGTGGGATTGAAAGAAAACATAACGTTTTAACTACCCCCATCATTCTAATTTCACTATTTTATTGACTAACAGGAGTATATTCATGTATCTTCAATACTGATGCAGGCAAGAAAAAAGATTCATTGCCTCTTCAACTGCTTTCAATGCTCACAAAATCAATTTCACTTGCTTTTAGTTGAATTTTGCAATGTGGGAAGGTTTGGTCACCTTTTTCTTCTTTATAAAGTGCTCCGTGGGCTTCTGAACTACTTGTTCCCTAGCAACTGAGAACGTCTTGCTTCTAAAAGACTTGTGGGCACTAACACAAAAGAATAACATAAAGCTCTTTCTTGGTCACTTTCGAGGATCAAAGTCCCCTTACCTGAAGAATCTCACAATCATTCAAAAGCATCATAAACTCTTTTTATTTGTCATAAATCTTATTATCATCTAAGCAGGCCAACAAAGAGAGATGCTGAGATATGTGACAAGGCCTTCATCTAAGGTAAGGAGCAACTAATGAGACTAGACCTGAATTGGTGTTAGAATATACTTTACCAACAACAAGAACAAAACCTACCTTTCTCCTCTGAAAATTAGCTGAGCTAAAAAAATGAAGTTTTCCATACAAGAATATGCAATGTTTCCTCACTAACCGCTGACTTCTTCAAACTCTCCCTTCCTCCTCTTTAATTAAAATAGTAAATGATGCAATCTCTCAAACAAGTGTCAAGCTTTTAAGATGCCCTCCTCTTTAATACTCGGTACTACATTTGTCAGTTGTGTTTAGCACAGTTGGTAAAAATCACTTCATGTGACTTAGAGCCTTTTTTTTTTCCTTTTCCTACAACATATCATTTTGAGACAGGATACTACCTTTGAACTTTTTACGGCTTAAGGTCTCTATTTTGCTTCCTATAAGCATACACAAACATCATCTAACATACATAATTTACTAAGTATCACGTTTACTATGTATTTCCTATTTCCCTTAGCCAGAATGTAAGTTTCAAGAGGACAGAGATTTTTGCCTGTTAACTGGTACAAGCCAGTACATAATACAGTGCCTGCACATAGCAGGCACCCAGTAAATACTGATGGCATGAATTGGTGAATGGGAACTGACACTGGGCACTGCACGAGGCTCTGCTCAGAGTGAAATGCAGAAATACAACAACTTTTTCCTTGTACTTTAAAATCACTATCTTGAATCGAAAAAAATAAGGCTATGTAAGGTGCTATGTAGTTACCTAATGAAATAAATATACCTAAATGATAATTAAACTTTAATAATAAATACACAAAAGAAGGTAATGATCAATATAAAGAAGAATATTAGTGTTCCAATGAAGACACAAATTGTGCTATCAGAATTCAAAGGAAAGTAAAACACATGGGTTATAATTAATCAAAAAGGTAGAATGACAGCCACACTTTGGAGGAAATATGCATAAAGGAGCAAAGAAATCAGAATGTTTGGGATACAAGGAATTACTGGAAAATAAAGATTGAAAGGCAAATTGGGTCACTATTATGAATTTTGCTGCTATAAAATGAAGGTATTGGTTTAGACCTTATTATATAATCAACTCCATGCTATTTTAGACTGAACCTAGCTCAGAACTCCTAGTATCTATTATAGCAATTAGTACATGGAAAAAATTCAAAATATAACACAGGCTTATTTACTATAAACATTATCCAAATACAGGTATATACATATATGATGCTAAATATGTATAAAGAACAAATACACAATTGGTCATGTTCTCAAATTTATACTACATACTTTTCTGATGACAACTACATCAAACGCAATAGTTCAATAATACTTTCCCTAGTCCTCCTATTCTTTCTATTTGAAATGATATAGTTTCTTAGGTGGGACAGTATCAGGTTTCAAATGGGACATTATCTTAAGGAAGAACATTTAGGTAGAATGAGGTCAGATGTAGTGAACGTTCCACAGCATATACTGCCACTTATCCTCGTTCCTATTAACAAGAATTTAATGGTGACACCTTTAATCAATATATTAAAGACACACAAAGAAATAGAACAAGCGAAAACCACAAACAATGCCTGCTTAGTGTCTCCACACTATGCATATGAACATGTAACTGCATTTAACCAGCAATGCAAATGAAATACTAGGGGTCATTCAGGGGTCGAACACAGACTATAACAAAGACTAAGGTGAGCGTGAAAAACATTCATGGAAAGGATTTTCAGTTCTTAGGTTGGAGACATCTCACGCATAAGGTAAGCTCTAAGCTTATCTATAAGAATACTTAGAATTAAAATAAGAAAAACATTAAGATACATATAATACAAGCGACTGCTTAGGGTTTTGTTTTGTTTTAACTTCAAAGATTACTTACTAGCTTAGCCTCTCTGTCTTTGCATACCTGGAGCTATCTATATATATGTATTGTGTATATATTTTAACCAGAAAATTCACAAGCAATTAAAAGTGGAAGAGATCATACTAGATTCTATTAAAACTAAATTAAAAAATAATCAAGCATAGGTTTAGTGGGCTGCTTGTTTCATGTTCCTAACCCCAAAAGACATAAATTCATTTCAACTGCCAACAAAAAAATTGTAGAAAGCATCAGTTTAATATGCCCTTAACCATCATAACTTATTAACAAATTTCTAAAAAAAAATTGCAACCCAGCAATGCTGATATTTACAATTTATACTCATTTTTTAAATTTCATAGTTATTCTTGTCTCAAATTCTTCAGTCCTTCCAGAGCAGCTTCTCAACCTCAGCAGGACAGGGTAATCTGGCGGGATACTCGTTATGGCGTGACGTCTTGTGCATTAAAGGGTGTTCAGCAGTATGTGCGGCCTCTACACACTAGATGCCGGTGCCACTCACCCACTAACCCCAGTTATGACCATCAAAACTGTTTCCAGGCATCGGCAAATGTCTCCTCAGGAACAAAACTGCCCCTGGCTGGAACCACTGCTCGAGATATAAAGACATCAAAGATGTCTTCACAAAAAATAAACAGGAAGAGGCTGTAGGCTGCATACTGAGAGTGTGTAGTAGCAAATCATGGTCTTTGATGCCATTCATCTTCGTTCTAGAGACAAAGCTAACAACAGTTGGCTGCATCACTTAGGAGATTTTAGCTTCCCTGTCCGTGCAAGCTCCTTTGCACAAGAAAAGAGCACAGCCACTACATATTACTCCGTAATTAGTATTACCAAACCATTAGGTTGCTGCTTGGAGAAGCAAAAATTAATAGTTTACCTTTCACATAGTAGTATAACTTGAGAAAGTGTTAACTATTGATTGATAATGGAACAGACTGGTAAGTTAAAAAAGAAAACATCTTAATTGTCTTTTACTATTAATGTTTGTGAACCAATAGAACTTCACTTAAAACTCTGTTAATATTGTTATCAGAAAATCAGACACCCCCTTAGAATCTATTCTGTATTTTGAAAATGAATGTAATTAACTACTGTTTAAAAAAATAAACAGCTTCTTACTTTAAATCTCCAGTAGGTGAGTGAAGGGAATCCATACACTCTACTGATGGTACATTTGGCAGTCAAAATAGACCCCTTTCAATTTACCCAAAGAATGCAAGATCTCAGATTCAAAAGACAGATCCACCCTATGTTTATCGCAGCACTATTTACAGTAGCCAAGATATGGAAGCCACCTAAGTGTCCATCACCAGATGAATGGATAAAGAAGAGGTGGTACATATACACAATGGAATATTATTCAGCCATAAGAAGAAAACAAATCCTACCATTTGCAACAACATGGATGGAGCTAGAGGGTATTATGCTCAGTGAAATAAGCTAGGCAGAGAAAGACAAGTACCAAATGATTTCCCTTACTTGTGGAGTATAACAATGAAGAAAAACTGAAGGAACAAAATAGCAGCAGACTCACAGACTCCAAGAAGGGACCAGTTGTTACCAAAGGGGAGAGGTGAGAGAGGGCAGGTGGGGAGGGTGGGAGAAGGGGATTGAGGGGTATTATGTTTAGTACACATGGTGTGGGGGTGGGCACGGGGAAGACAGTGTAGCACAGAGAAGACAAGTAGTGACTGTGTGGCATCTTACTACACTGATGGACAGCAACTTCATTGGGGTATGGGGGGAACTTGATAATATGGGTGAATGTAGTAACCACAATATTTTTCATGTGAAACCTTCATAAGAGTGTATATTAATGATACCTTAATAAAAAATAAATAAAAATAGATTCCTTTCTACCTGGAGAAAGTGTTTTTTTCCCTCTAAAATTATGAAAATCTCAAGTTGCCTACATAATTATGGAAATACGGTTACTGATTTAGTTACAGCATTTCAGCATTGAGGGAATAAGGCAACTCTGAATAAAACCAGAACATGTGAGATGACAATAAGCAGCTGTATCTGAAAAGTTACTAATTACTTTTGTAAAGGAATATAAAGCTACATTTTTATAATAAGCATTTAATTTTTTCATAGCAGCTATTATTGTTTCACATTCATTTTACATTTCCATTTACCCCTATAACATTCCTGTAAGGAAGGAAGAGTTATTTATCTATCTCACTTAACAAGCAGGTAAAGGGAATGTGGTATCATCCAGTTATTTAGCAGCATTTTCTAGAAAAGATTCTCAACTTTTGTTGTTGACTCTCCATCTTGCTGATTCTAGTCAGAATCACCAGTGATTAATTATGCTAATTTTGAGAATCTCTTTGGTAAATAGATTAATATATTAAACTCTCCACCACATAGAAAATGAATATTCTATTTACATATCATGACCACAGTGTGAAAGAAAAGCGTCAGTCAGTTAATCCCATGAGTTACTAATGAAAACAAATTCTTCACTTAAAACTTACATAAATACTAACTTAATTAAGAATAGAGTGCTCAGTGTTTAGACACATTCAATACTAAGAAGGTATCAATTTTCACATAATTATAACTTTCAAAATCATAATGGTGAATCAAAAGCCAGGAAGGTCTATGATGATGCCATTGCAGAATTATTACATCTTCCAAAATAAACTTCCAGGAAAAAAAATTAATCCACAGATTTTCTTAACCCTGCTTGTGTGTTCTAGCCTGACACAGTAGCTAGAGGAATACAATAATCTCTGTTAACAAAGAGTTTGGATTCCCCTAATACCCCCGTTATCAGAATATTCAACACAACATTAGAACTGAAATAGACGGTAAATATGAAGTGATGGCAAATAACGAGGGTGAAGATCTCAAAATGCATTACAGCCATTGAGCCTCACATAGATGCAAGCCTAGAGAGCACCCAGAAGAGCTGTAAGAAAGATCTGACATTGTAGTGGGAGGGGAAGGAACAGAGAAGATGTAGCAGAGAGGCCTGGGATTAGGTGATGTCCAAAGGCTGTAAATGTCTCTGCCTCCAGCCATGGAGAACAGAAGACCCAGAGCAGATCGGGCCTTTACTGTCCCTGGGCTCCAAGTTGGGCATAGGGTCAGGCAAGTGAGGCAGCGATTGCACAAGTTCCAGGAGCTATTCACTCAGTCTGAGAGCCAGGCAGGCTTGCGACCCTCAGAAAGAGTGTCTCCTCGAATTCTGTGCCCTCGGCACATCGTGTGCCTTCCCTCAGCCCAGGTCTGCTGCTCCCTCTACATGCCTGTTGCCCACCAGGAGAAAGAGACGTATTTGGAAACTACTTCTTTCAAAATATAATCTTCACACCTGCCTCCTAATACCAAAAATGTTCTGATTCGAGATAAAAGAGTTACTAATGACTTAAATAACCAAGTGTAAATGATAACCATCAATTCAATCCCTTCCTTTTATAAAAAAGAGGGGGCTATGGAATGTTTAGATTCTTAAAGGGAAAGGGGGAGGCTTGGAGAAAACACTGCAAAAAGGAGATGACAAAACTTGCAGATGATTGTGATTTGCTCACATTGTTGAGGTTTGCTTTCCCCAGGGCAGGGTCAGTCAAGGGCAACAACTGAGGATTTCCAACATATCTGCCAAGTTCTGTATTCTTTTTATATAATTTTTTGCAGATTCAGACATACATTTTATAGAAAAATAAATGATGGTTTCAAATTAGTTCAACCATTGTGGAAAGCAGTATGGAGGTTCCTCAAAAAACTACAAACAGAAATACCATTTGACCCAGGAATTCCACTCCTAGGAATTTAGCCTGAGATTGCAGGAGCCCAGTTTCAAAAAGACAGATGCACCCCTATGTTTATTGCGGCACTATTTACAATAGCCAAGAAATGGAAGCAACCTAAGTGTCCTTCAGTAGATGAATGGATAAAGAAGATGTGGTACATATACACAATGGAATATTATTCAGCCATAAGAAGAAAACAAATGCTACCATTTGCAACATGGATGGAGCTAGAGGCTATTATGTTCAGTGAAATAAACCAGGCAGAGAAAGACAAGCATCAAATGATTTCACTCATCTGTGGAGTATAAGAACAAAGAAAAAACTGAAGGAACAAAACAGCAGCAGACTCACAGAACCCAAGAATGGACTAACAGTTACCAAAGGGAAAGGGACTGGGGAGGATGGGTGGGAAGGGAAGGATAATGGGGGAAAAGGGGTATTACGAGTAGCACACATAATGTGGGGGAGGGGGGCACGGGGAGGGCTGTACAACTCAGAGAAGTCAAGTAGTGATTCTACAGCATCTTATTACGCTGATGAAGAGTGACTGTAATGGGTATGTGGTGGGGACTTGATAATGGAGGGAGTCTAGTAACCACAATATTGCTCATGTAATTGTATATTAATAATAGCAAAATAAAAAAAAAGAACTAACACAACTTAGTAAAAAACAAAATTAAAAATGAGGCAGAACAGACATTTTTTCCAAATGGGACATCAAAATGGCCAAGAAGCATATGAGAAGATGCTCAACAATACTAGTCATCAGTAAATGCAAATAAAAACCACAAGATATCACCTTCCACCTGTCAGAATGGATGGCTATCAATCAAGAAGCGGCTGGCAAGGATGTGGTGAAAAGGAAACACACAGTGTTGGTGCAAATGAAAAATTGGTGAGGCCACTATGGAAAACAATATGAAGATTCCTCAAAAAATTAAAAACAGAGCTACCATGTGATCCAGCAATTCCACCTTTGGGAATATAACCAAAAGAAATGAAACAGGAATTCAGTAAGAGCTGCATCCCAATGTTTACCGCAGTACAATTCACAACAGGCAAGAAATGGGAACAACCCAAATGCCAAGCTACCAATGAATGGATACAGTAAGATCTGGTATATATACACGATGGAATATTATTTAGCCATGAGAAAGGAGGCTAGCCTGCCACTTGAGACAACACAGAATGACCCTCAGCACACTGTGCTAAGCGAGATAAGCCAGAAAGAGTGACAGGGAAGTACTATACGATATCACTTACATGTGGAATCTAAAAAAAGAGAAAGAAGAGAGTAAAACAGTAGTTAGCAGGGGTTAAGCATAGGAGATAAGGTTGATGTTTAACAGTACTAACTTGTAACAAGTACTAAAATAACCACAGAGATTTAATATATAGTTCACTGAACACAGACAATAATGTACTGTAAATATGTAATGTTAGATTACAATATATAAATGTATCAAAGCAATGCAATGTACATATTAAACTGACACAATGTTAGTCAAATTTATCCGATAAAAATAAAACGTCTTCAAAGTATTCTATAATTCAAATTGTTTAAAAATGTATATATGTTCCAAAATCTGGGGATCTTTTCTGTTTTTTCTTGATCCATGATTTTCTTTTGATATTGGTTAAATATACAAATGCAGCTTCCATCTGTGTTAATACACCCTTAATACATTATTAGATACAGACCTTAAAAGGACAGTATTCAAATAATACCTATCAGTGGAGGACTACTAGCTGCTCTCCACTGTTTGTTCTGCCCTCTTCCACTCTGATAGATTAGGCTTACGAGTACCCAGCTGAAGACTCCATTTCTCTGCCTCCTTTCTAGTTAGATGTCCATGAGAACATGCGCTGACCACTAGAATGTGAGCAAAATGTCTTACCCTTCAAGTGACTGCGTGTCTGCTCTCTTACTCTCTATCCCTTTACATGGTGGCTGGGAAATAATGGTCACTGCAATTTTTGTATTGGATCCAGGAATGGCAGCTCCATGCTGAGGACTGCAGAGCCACACGGCTAACCTCTGACTAGTATGTGACAGAAAAATACACGGTTATCTATCTGCCACACTGGCTTAGTCTGTACCCCAGCTAACACAATACAACAAAGGACATTTTTTGAGTTCTGATTATCGGCCAGAAAATATTTCAGACAGACTATGTTATCAATCTCAACAACTCCGTGAGGTTAAACATCTTGGCCAGATCACAAAGCTATCAACTATACAAACCACTAGGTATAATAGTCTTAAAGATTTCTTTAAGAGGATATGCTATAATATTTCATAAAAACTAGTAAGGTTATTTTCTTCAGCCATAAGACCATGAAGAAAAAAATGAGGGAAAACTTGTTTTGTGTACCATTCTTAGCAATTTTCTGAATGAATACACACAATACCATTTCTGGGCATACAAAGACAGAAAGGTTTTAAATTCAGCATGTAAATTTACAACTTAGAATTCCCTTCTACATTTTTCTTTTGTAAAGAAATTCAATGTAAATGTTTATAAATGGATGCCTGGTGAGAGAGCTTTGGCATACTGTAACTTATATCTTTTATAAAAAGATCACTAGTATAAATAGATATATTCACTTTGTATGTAATTGGGGATCTGCTTACCTTCTCAAAATACAAGTGTCAATACAAAAAGGCAAAATATCAACATACATTCTAAAGCAGAGAAGATTCTTAGTTCTGCTGGCCTACAACAGAAATTTAACCTTGCAAACAATTTCATCACGCATAAGAAAGATGATGTTCACTTAGTGCATATTAAGGCAATGCACATAAAGAGCTTAGTACAGTGCTTGAACTAATGGGAAAAAAAGCCCTTCAGTTGCATTTAAAAGGTTCTAATATATGAAATATACTAAAAAATATATAATCCATTATCTCTTTTCTTTGATTGTAGTTTTTTCGCTAGATTATTTCATTTACCTTGTGGTTAAGCATATATGACTGCTGAACATATGTGATCCCCCAATATACATGATGAGACTATGGAGTAACTCAGTGAGAGAGCTTAGAACTCAAATGCATCAGGTACTACTGGGTAGTAGTATGTAGGCCTCTTCACTCTTCAATGTTAACAGAAGTTAGGTGGGTAACCTGGGCAAAAGCGCTCATTTGAAAAGTTAGAGTATTGAATTTATTCAGTAATATGTACAAACCTTCCCTGGGCTAATATATTATGATGTCGTAAAGCAAATTTCATGAAATTGGAAAGATGTCTTATTTTAGCTCTGTTGCCTCATTGCAGCTGCTTCTGGGCCTTCAGGTGAAAAGCTAGTTGTACCTTACAATGCCAGTAAAAACAATTCCATTAAATAATTGGGGAAGAGCTATTTCCACAATTTTGAATTTCAACCCAGAAACCTGCTAAATTCCTCTGTTTATTCAACTTTTGATCCTCACCATGCATCCAATACCCCAATCTCAGGACCAAGTTCACTCTCAAAGCTGGTGTCCTTCAACTAGTCCGCACCTTATAAAAGCTCTCATGGCCAAAAGAAATGCATCCCTTCAGCCCTCATCATGGACCTGCTCTCCAAGCAAAGGGAAAGGAACATGGAAACACTTGTCCATATAAATTAACACTTGCCTTGTGCCCTAATACTTAATTTCCTTTTCCAATAATAAATTCAGCTCTCTCTCCCTCCCTTGTTACACAATATATAATTCTTTTATTTGTATTTTTTTGTCTGTCACTGTAATTAGGTATTTGTCCTATAAACAGAATATTGTGGGGATTTTCTTTCATCCTGTTCATTCTACTATGTTGTCCTAAATGAGACGAGGTCATTTATTCAGTCATCAATATTTATTCTTCTTAGTGATCAACCATAATGGAAATCAGGTAGACTTTTATCCTTAATGATACACTGCAAAAAGCAGATTTGGTGAGACAGGGTTCAAATAGTGACACCAGAAGTAAAAGTGAGGGCAGCCAAGAAAGTGGTTTTTGAGGCTGGAGATGCCCTAGAGAAGTAAAGGGAAGCTCCCAAGCACAATTTATTTTTAGTCTCAGTCTGTCATTAAAGAGAGCCAACTTTTAATCAAAATCTGTCAGTTCTCATTTCTTCTCCCTTTTTTCCACAAACCCCATCACCTTTAGTGGCTCACTATCTTCCCACACATATTGCCTCTTCTACTATATTGCCCCACAGTGAGCCACCGCCAATCCCAGGCACCAGCACACAGGGGCTTTCAGGTATCCTGTCCCCTCGGGAATGGACACTTGTGATCAGGAGAGTGTTAGTACGCCGAGGAGAGAAACTCGTCTCCGTCAGGCCTAAGGAGCCCACACACGGTCTGGGACATGTTATGTGCTCAATCAGTGCTGATTGAATCCGGTCATTGTTACTCACAATGAACACTTTGCATTTCCAGAA
This sequence comes from Phataginus tricuspis, assembly GCA_029783875.1. NCBI lineage: Eukaryota > Metazoa > Chordata > Mammalia > Pholidota > Manidae > Phataginus > Phataginus tricuspis. Next base: position 7,163 of record JAQQAC010012268.1, on the reverse strand, counting down.
TTGGTCCTTATCTCATTTCATAGATATTTATATTTATTCAACACACACTTGGTTTAAAACCTACAGTTATTTTACAAACAGATTCTGGAATATTTGGAAGTATTTGCTTAGTAAGGTTTCTTTTCGAAGTTCTATTAATACATAAAGTATCCATGATTCTAGTTTCTCCCAGAGATAAATATTCATATACATATATAAATATTCACATGGTAAATATTCACATACCATACATGAAACTGCTTTTATATACCATTTCACCTCATAAACCCCTCATTTTTGGACAATAAAAAGCTGCATGCATCACTAACAATACAAGATTGAACTACTTTGAAATTGTTTTATTACTTACCTTGAAATGGAAGTAGTAAGACTCTAGAAAATGACATATAATTTTTAATAAACATTATGGAATCCATATTTGTAAATTGCTCTTATCCAATGAAAAAAATATATTTAAGATGCTATACAAATATTTATATGTTGCTACACCTTTCAAAATTCATGGAACTGTCATCTGAAAAACCTTAAGAACTACAAGAAAGAACTCAAACTGTCCTTGTTTGCACATGACATGATATTGTAAATAAAAAACCCTAAAGAATCCACTCCAAAACTATTAGATCTAATATCTGAATTCAGCAAAGTTGCAGGATACAAAATTAATACACAGAAATCTGTTGCATTCCTATACACTAACAATGACCTAGAAGAAAGAGAAATCAGGAAAACAATTCCATTCACAATCGCATCAAAAAGAATAAAATACCTAGGAATAAACCTAACCAAGGAAGTGAAAGACCTATACCCTGAAAACTACAAGACACTCTTAAGAGAAATTAAAGAGAACACTAATAAATGGAAATTCATCCCATACTCTTGGCTAGGAAGAATTAATATTGTCAAAATGGCCATCCTGCCTAAAGCAATCTACAGATTCAATGCAATCCCTATCAAAATACCAACAACATTCTTCAATGAACTAGAGCAAATAGTTCTAAAATTCATATGGAACTACAAAAGACCCCAAATGGCCAAAGCAATCCTGAGAAGGAAGAATAAAGCTGGGGGGATTACACTCACTGACTTCAAGTTCTACTACAAAGTTACAGTAATCAAGACAATTTTGTACTGGCACAAGAACAGACCCATAGACCAATGGAACAGAATAGAGAGCCCAGATATAAACCCAAGCATATATGGTCAATTAATGTACGACAAAGGAGCCATGAATATACAATGGAAGAAATGACAGCCTCTTCAACAGCTGGTGTTGGCAAAACTGGACAGCTACATGTAAGAGAATGAAACTGGATTACTGTCTAACCCCATACACAAAAGTAAACTTAAAATGGATCAAAGACCTGAATGTAAGTCATGAAACCATAAAACTCTTAGAAAAAAATATAGGCAGAAATCTCTTGGACATAAACATGAGCAACTTCTTCATGACTATGTCTCCCAGGCAAGGGAAACAAAAGCAAAAATAAACAAATGGGACTATATCAAATTAAAAAGCTTCCATACAGCAAGGGATACCATCAGTAGAACAAAAAGATATCCTACAGTATGGGAGAATATTCATAAGTGACATATGCGATAAAGGGTTAACATCCAAATTATATAAAGAGCTCACACACCTCAACAAACAAAAAGCAAATAAGTCATTTAAAAAATGGGCAGAGGAGCTAAACAGACACTTCTCCAAAGAAGAAATTCAGATGGCCAACAGGCACATGAAAAGATGCTCCACATCACTAGTCATCAGAGAAATGCAAATTAAAACCACAATGAGATATCACCTCACACCAGTTAGGATGGCCATCATCCAAAAAACAAACAACAACAAATGCTGGTGAGGATGTGGAGAAAGGGGAACCCTCCTACACTGCTGGTGGGAATGCAAATTAGTTCAACCATTGTGGAAAGCAGTATGGAGGTTCCTCAAAAAACTCAAAATAGAAATATCATTTGACCCAGGAATTTCACTCCTAGGAAATTTACCCTAAGAATGCAGCAGCCCAGTTTGAAAAAGACATATGCACCCCTGTGTTTATCGCAGCACTATTTACAAGAGCCAAGAAATGGAAGCAACCTAAGTGTCCATCAGTAGATAAATGGATAAAGATGATGTGGTACATATACACAGTGGAATATTATTCAACCATAAGAAGAAAACAAATCCTACCATTTGCAACAACATGGATGGAGCTAGAGGGTATTATGCTCAGTGAAATAAGCCAGGCAGAGAAAGACAAGTATCAAATGATTTCACTCATCTGTGGAGTATAAGAACAAAGAAAAAACTGAAGGAACAAAACAGCAGCAGATTCACAGAACCCAAGAATGGACTAACAGTTACAAAAGGGAAAGGGACTGGGGAAGATGTGTGGGAAGGGAGGGATAAGGGGGAAAAAGGGCTATTACAATTAGCACACATAATGTAGCGGGGGTGGGGATGGAGTAGGGGGATACGGGGAGGGCAGTATAACACAGAGAAGCAAGTAGTGATTCTGTAACATCCTTCTACGCTGATGGACAGTGGTTGCAATGGGGTTATGTGGTAGGGACTTGATAATAGAGAGAGTCTAGTAACCATAATGTTGCTAATGTAATTGTATATAAATAGTAGCAAAATAAAAAATAAAAATAAATTTTAAAAAACCTTAAGAACTGTTATTTTATAGTGTCTCCTTTCCTTGCACAAAATTTTTTACCCATCTCAGTAACTCACTCTAGTCTCCAGACATGACTGTAAACACTTTTGAATGAATTTTTTAAATCAATCAACCCTCAAAGAATGAAGATGTCTTCCCACTGAGGATGTTCAAAAGAATTTATCACAAGTCTTAAAGTGACCACTATGTGAAAGATTCTAAAATAAACTCTGAAGAAAGGAAACCTGGCATCCCAATTTGAACTGTAGAGCAGTCCACACTTCACATGAGCTCATCTAAGGGAGGGCTGTATGTAAACTGTAAGTGTGGCGAGAACACCTGATTAATCGTTAGGGATGGCATTTCCTGTTCACAATAACTAGCGGCACCAAAGACCACTTTCAAATTGTCACTACCAGATTCACATGAAAAATCATGTCCTATTTATAACATAGCAATACACTTCCCTATAAGATAGAACTGCATTCAAATTCAAGATTAACAAGTTTCTTGGGATTTTACTCACATCAACAAGCTGATTGACTCCACTTGCTGTTTTTGCCAGTGTGACAAGATCCTCTTGCATCTTATCCACCCATGACTTGATACTGCAGAAATCAGAAGACAATGTTCTATCAGATTTCTAGCAAATTAAGGTCAGAGACTGACATTCTTTATCCATGATGCAGATAATTCATTAAATTGCCTTTAAATCTTTCTTCTCTTTTCTAGCTCTTCCTATGCACCCTCTCCAACCCCATCTCCAAATTATAAAAACAACCTCTTAGGATGCTGAAATACACCCAAATCCAAAAGAGAAAAAGATATGGATGTCTTGTCCAATATAAGGGTAAATGTTTGCTTAATTTTTATGTGAATTCTATTAAATTTAGTTACCAAATAGGATATCCTAAACTAATCTTTGTAAGTTTATAACTCTTGTGAATATAATACTAACAGTATGCTAAATGTACAATCTTCAAAAAAATGCAAGGAAGTATGAGAAGTATTTTTAAATCTCTCATAATTCCATTAATCAATGATAACTACTATTAATATTTTGATGTATTTCTTTCTATTCTTTCAAAATTCTTTCATATGACTGAAAGCATATTATATAAAATCCATATCTTTTTTACAATCAGGTGATACTATCCCATGCTATTACAAATATTTCATAAACATGTATTTTAACGGCCATTTAATATTCCATTATCTCTACATCCCATAATACACTTGACCACCCTCCTTTGTTAAGAGATAGTTACCATATCATCTGCTTTAAATGCTACAAATTATAATGCAATTAGTATTGGTGCATAAAGCTTAAAAATATTTCATTTCCTTAGCTAGAACTCTCAGATTTGAATTACTGGATTAAGGCATTAAGTTTTCAAGGAATGATTTTATTGAGCACTGAATTATGACTGAAGGATTTCAGTTCAATCCTTTTCATGTACATACATTAATGCAATGGAGATCTTAAAATACAAGCTACGGATATCAGGACGTTTTAGAAAATCCTCAGTCAGTGGTCTAGCTTACTTTCTCCTGGCATTGGAGATAGAGCCAAGTATCACACAACTTTCCCCCATTCAAATCAATATAATTCAACTTGAATCCCTTCACATACTTCATTTATTCATCTTCATGTTGTAAAAAGACCTAAAGTGTGTATTCCTTACTGCCCATACAAATATAAAAACTAGTAAGAATGACAGGAAATGATTTATATTTGGATTTTATTCTCCACATACATATGATATGTGTATCTATATGTGATATGTGTTGCTTAATTATTCGACTTTTTTAGATTTTGTTACTACTAAATGTTTTCCCTCCTTTAACAGACCACCTCTAAGAGTGGTATAATAAAGTGCTGTTTTGAAAATGACTTCTGTATCTTATAAGGGCTTTAAGCATGCAGATTTAACAGTTTGTCTTCTTTTCCTTAAATATAAGAATTCCAAAAGCACTACAAAGTAACCAATTCTTTTTCAGATAAATTTAATTATGACAGAATAAAAAATTAAATGTGGAAAATAGTATTGTATTACATAGAAAAGGGATTTAAATGAGGTGTAAGAGACCATATAAAATAATAATGAGCTGATAAAGAGAAAGAAGAAAAACTGAAAGTCATAAAAAAAGGATGAAATGTTTGCGAGGAAACTAGAGAGGCTTTATTTACATGGGGAACAAACTACATAGTAAATGAAATCCATCAGAAGCTAGGGATACTGTCACCCAAATGAAAATAAGGAAGAATATTTATTGAAACATGCTGAATGAACATGACTTTTTAAAAGTTAAATGAGTATCAAGAAACAAAAAAACAAATAGGATGAGGGTATAAAGTAGAGAAAATTTATAGAACGAGCACACCATGCCATTCTAATATTCTACTTTGTGCTGCTTATGAGCTGGTGCATATATTAAAAAATATAATAGTCTTATTACCGCTATTAGATATAGTTGTGCTCCATTTTTACATTAAGAATAAATTACAGTAGAGAATAGGCAGCAGCAAAGACCACTGACACCATTTTATAACTCAGATCAAACCATCCATTTCCCAAACCATTACCGAACAAGTCCCAAAACCCAGAGAATATGAATCATCTCTTCTCATATATAATTCTCAACACTGACAAATAGTAAGAAGGGTTATACATCCCTTTAAGCTGGGAAACTGAGAGACAAAGAATGGATATGTAAAAAAAAAATGAACTCATGACTGAATTCTGATTTATGCTAAGTTGATCCAATATATACATTCTACCTTGACACCTGAGTGTACTGTCACAGCCAGTGTCCACTGAGGTGAACCCCTCTGAGCTGAAAGGCAATTTAGGACCCGTCCAGTCTCCTCGGCCCACTGACGAGCTGTCACGAAGGCTTTATAGGAGCAAGGATTATTTTTCACACATATGGGGTAAAACCTAGTTTTCCTGAAATGCTGAAGCCCTCTCATGTTCAAACCTGGAATTATAAGATTGCAGTGGCTAAAAGTAAGCACAGATCCCAATCCCACTCATCATGAAAGTGAAAAATTACACACGGGAAGACCCTCATGTAGGCGAATCTTTTATCACTCTTCTTCTTCTAAAGGAAACGGTGAAGCACAAATGCATAATCTCTAAGCACTATTTTATTAAATCTCTCCAGAAGGTACTATAAAATTTTGGAGAAAGTTAAAAAGGATAGAATCTGTTCACATAATAAGAAACTGACATAGCACTCCACAAGGAAAAATTTTTTGTCTCCTCTTTACTAATCCATTCAGCATATTAAAGCTGGAGACACAGAAATGAAGGACAGATGTCTCAAAATCTGGCTGGGCTTAAAACTGGATCTGGCAGGAGAGAGGCAGAGGAGGACAAGACCATGCCGGTGAGGTGGAGGAAAAATATCTTTTTCTTCTACCCTTTGAAGTTCTTGACTGAGGCCACTGAAAAACATTAACAAGCAAAAAGCCTACAGATTTATTTAATGTAAGTTTTACATGCTGTGGGAGCCTTCGTAAGGAAATGGAAGACCCAAAGAAACGGTTAAACCTCCATGTCCTATGCTGGGTTTGGAAAAGGGGGCAAGTCATGGAAAGGTGTGATAGGACCAAGAGTACGAGTTAAGTGCAGCAAACTGCAGGGAACTCACAGAGTCCGCTCACTCAGATTCCTTGGGCCCTTGCCTTTGGACATAAGGATGCTCCTTTCCCACAGGCACACGAAGGGTAACCCACGAGCAGAAGGTCACAAAGTCCTTCCTGCATGTGCCATTTCTCAAACTCCTTCAGCTTAAAATATTCAATATGCCAAGCTGCCATATTTTGGGTAGTGTGTCCTGAATGCCATCAGTAGGCTTTGTTTCAGGAAGGCAGCCTTCAGGAATAGTAGCTACTTGAAGTGACATTTGAAAGACAAGTGGAGTTTGACAAAATCGAGAAGGAAACAATGTAACGATAAAGGCAGAGGGACTATAAACATGGCATAACCCAAAAATGCAAGTAGTTTGAATGGCTAGAGTCCATACAAATGATAAGGAATGGGGGCAGGAATTGTAGGTAAGAACTTTGGGCAGATAGGTGGGCCAAACCCAGGGTCTTAAATAGCACTCTGAAGTACTTCCACTGTGTTCTGAAAATAATGGAGCGGGAATGGAAAACCTGAAGTTAGAGAGCAATGAGATCAACTAAGTGGGAATGAACATGATAAAACAATTCCTCTGGCAGGCAAGCGGACGGTGGCTGAGGGAAAACAGAAAGTGAGAAGGTGGTTCTAGGTAAGTGGTAAGGAATGAGGAGGATTCGAACTGGGTCGGTAGCTGAGGAGAGAGGAAAAGGAAGGCGGACCAACTACAGGGAACTAGCTCAACCGGATTTCATGTACTATTGGATACAGTCAATGGGGGGAAACGTGAAGATGAGTCATAGAGCTCAATTAAACAAAGGACATGTTAATAAAGAAAATACAGGATAAAGACAAATTTAGAGCAACATTGATGAGTTTG
>JAQQAC010012267.1:0-38844 GCA_029783875.1 Phataginus tricuspis | reverse complement strand
TGCAGAGAGGCCCAGAGGACGGCTGTGTGGGACGACTGTGCAGAGAGCCCCAGAGGACGGCTGTGTGGGACGACTGTGCAGAGAGGCCCAGAGGACGGCTGTGCGGGACGGTTGTGCAGAGGGGCCCAGAGGACGGCTGTGCGGGACGGCTGTGCCGAGGGGCCCAGAGGTAGAGACCGGCTTGCTGCATCTGAAGCAGCAGTGACAACACATACTCGCTCTGAGCGAACAGGATTTTAGTGATTGACCTGCCACGTGGAAATAAAGTTGGGCATAACCTTTTCACCCCAAGAACCCTTTGCTGTAAATTTCTTTGGTCCCAGTGAATCTATAGCAAACTTGCCTGGAGCTGAAACTCATTTGCAAGACAGGGTGACAGACGCAGCAGCCAGATCACTCTCATTTACAATTTCTCAATCTTTGTAATTAAAAACTGGTTAATTTAAGCATACCTTAGGTTTAGAACTGTAAGTGATTCACTTAGTTCTATATCTTTGCCTATAGCCAAAGTGTTGGGAGTTAGTAAAATTTGCTTATTGAAATACCGCTAACTGAACAGTATATTTTTAAAAAATAGAATTGCTGGTTTCATTGGTGATAGTAAGAGAATACCTGCATGGTATTTAAGCACAAGTTCAGAAATAATCATTCTAAATAGTTTTTATCTCTATACCACAACTGTATATATTATAACATCTAGGCCAGAGTTTCCCTCACATAATCCCCAAATATATTCACTTACGGATATAAAAGCCCCAACAGAGTGTATGGCTTGTAAAGACTCTAGAATGGTTGGTTTTCATATATAAGCCCAAGTAATTACACAGAGCTTAATAAAAAATTTGGGTTTTATCATATCTGCCTCCATTACCAGACAACCATACATTTTTTAATGTAAATTCTTAATGCATTCCTAGTAATAGTAATAGGAAGCCAGAGAATGAAAAGGCTAGAACCTCTCTCCTTTGTCCCCTCCACCCCCTTCCTTCTTCCCTTTCAGTCCTGCTATCTTTCATACATTGTAATTAAAATTAAAAATAAGCTATCGTTACCACTTCTTCTGTACAGCACATCTTATATGAAACACAATAATATATCATCTTATTTTGAAAGAAAAATACCAATCTAGAACAATTTGACCTTGGATAATACACTGAAAACTTCCTAATTCTTCAAGTCTCACCTTATCACATTACATAAGAAGGAGAGGAAGGTAAAGAGGAGAAAGAATAGGAGGAAAAAGGAGGGAAAGGGAAGGAGGAAGAGGAGATGGAGGAAGTAGGCCAGAAGGGGAAGAGAAACAAAACGAACCATTAAATGAAGCAATACACATATAATACTCAGCAGGGCCTGACACACAGTAAGGTGCAAGGGAGAGTGAGAAGTGATGCTATAGAACTGGGGAATTAAGTGGATCTGGATTCAAGTCCTTGGGCAAAATATCTCCATAAAATAGAGATCATATTAATATCCTGTGGAAGTGTGCTGTAAGGATTAAATAAGTAAATGCAAACAAAGTCCTGAGCACAGTGCCTAATATATCACGAGCACTTAGTAATTATTACTATGATTTTCCTCCTAGGCACAGTGTTACATAAGATATGTTATTTTTAAAACATTTTAATATTTAAACATAAAAATGTCATCCTTCTCTAGAGAAACAATATTAATTTCATTTCAATGGATATAATTAATGAGTCAAAATACAGTTAGCTAATAAAGACATCAGCAACTATATACTTTTAGTAATCTATTTTGATCTCATAAATTTAAAAATGCCCATTTGAAAGGAGAAAGTTGATGTGTGCAAAGTCATTTAATGAAAATGAACATTTCTGCAGCAAACTCATTGCTATGACCTGCAAGCAGAAAGGGCTATTGAACACCCACATTTTAAAGAAGTGTTCTGAGCACATAAATATCACATTGGATGATTTATTTAATTATTTTTCTTTTTAAGAGGTCACATAATGTTACGTTGGAGGAAAAAAAGTAGCATAGGCAGTGAGGTATAAGGCAATAAATTCTCTGTAAACCCTCTTGTAGAAAATGAGTCATTATTATTTATTATAGGGCTTTTAAGTTGGCTGACCTCGAGTTTCAGAGAAAAGGCTGGTGTAAACAATCAGAAGTGATTGGTCAGGCAATGACAGACCAACATTTATGGGAATAGCTGAGAAAACTCATTATGGGAAGTAATGAGTCCTGGGACTAAATAAATAAATGAGCCAGAGAAGCAGACAGTCTTTTGTAACTAACGTCTAGGCTCCCAAGACACAACTTGGTTTTTTGCTCTTAACTGGGCCTCAGTGGTATCGGCCGTCCTGTAACACAAGGTCTGCCGACAGCAGGACCCCTCATCACAGTGCACCAGGTTGGCATGCAGCCTGTGGCGGGGATAATACATGCAAGACAGAGCATAGGAGCTGGTACGTGTAATCTGTACTGCAACTCTTAGGCTGAATTTTTTTTTTAAATAAATGGGGAAGACAGATGTTTGCCCGAGCCAGCCTGTTAATTGTGTACTGCTCATGTTGCCAACAACAAAGGCACTAACCTGTAGAGAACAGTATGAGCTTTTGACATTATTATAATAATTAAAAATATATCTATCATTTAAAATTAAGTCCTGCTTACAGAACCATATTTAACTTACACTGGGCCAAATGCAACCTGTTCACTCCTACCTAAGTCTATCAGAAGCCCTGTTATTTAAAAAATGAAAGAAAGAAAGAAAAAGGAGAGAAGGAATTAGTGGGAAGATTAAAGTCTCTATTTCCTTAAAAGAAAAGTATAAATAATGACCCATATGCTGTTTTGACTCCACTATTCCATTTATATGACTTAATTCTAATAAAATATCAAACGTTTCCAAACAGGTAAAAATGTACTATAAACAATAGTAGTATTGTCTATGTCAAACATATAGAAACAAACTAAACACATTTCAATAGGAGACTGCCAAAATAAACAAAAATATATTTAGAATGGAATACTACAAAGCCTTAAAAGGAATTATATATATTAATATCCAGTGACATAAAAATCTCCATAAATATTGGTAAATACACACACACACACACACTATAGTCCTAAAGGGTAGACACTTGACTGTAAAAGGTAGTTTTTCTCTGATGGTTCTTCAAGAATTCTTGTTTTATTTTGTCATATACTATATTTTTGTATTGTTTAAATTACTTACAACAAGGATATCCTTGCATATTTCTCAGCATAAATAGAAAATATATCAGTTACCTAACATACCTTCGTATCATCTAACATACAACCCACGGAGAATAAAGTGGTTCTCACTATAACTGGACCACACACACATGAAAAACAGTAAACTTACACATTACACTGCTTTATCAGAGTACCCCTTCAAAGAAGTATTCCTTCAATTGTGGCCTCTGTGTCTTAAGAAAGTTGGAGAATAAATACTTGGTAACTTCCATAATACAGTACAAAATGGAAAAGAAATTGAAAACATATCTACATAGCAAAGTTGAAGAAATCAGGGTTCGTTAGATTATAGAGCTAAGCATATTGTCAAAAAGCATAGGCTTTAGAAGAGTTGGAGATATCTGGATTTGAAACCTGTTCTCCCTGATTACTCTGAGTTAGATGACTTTGGCTTTCTCAGGTAACACTCTCAGCCACAATAAACATACCTTCCTTATAAGGTTGTTCTGAAGATTCTGAAGACTGAATTTGATAATGTGTGTAAAGCATTTAACATAATGTCTGGCAATAATGAGCTCAGCAACTGAAAAACATCATCATTGAATTTATGATGGTTCCTACCACCACAAACACACTCACAAAATGAGATTTCCTTATAAGAATGCCAATCAAATTATGATACACAAAGGAACCAAAAATAAAATAGGTTAAAGTAGACAAAGGCATGCACGTTAGAAATAATATCTTGAAAACCAAGCTAGGCAACAAGGGGTGTTACAATTGTGGAAGTTTTATCACTAAAAATATTTGAGGAAAGAACAACTTACTCCCCAACCTTTGTGGTCTGCACACTCACCTGCCTGAGAGGAGGCCAGACAAATGAACTCCCAAAATTCTTTCAAGATTTTGATTCTGTGATATTTTAATTAAATTAACAGGGCATTCCATCATTTTGATGGCAAACTGTGCCAGGGGATTTTAAGGTGAACACAGACAGCTCCTTTTTGCATGCACAGTTCATTATTTTATTAAGTTCTAAAAATAGTGGAGAACAGATTCGAAAGAACCATGTATACAGAAAGTCTGGGATGGCATTTTGTATCACAAAAAGGGCTTCTGCCTTCATGTTACTTGGTAAAAGTTAGAAGATGGATTCACTGGGAAAGGTTTAGAGTTTATATAGTTCTGCAATAAGGGTAGATATCAACAGATTACAAAAATAATGTCAAGAACAATTAGGAATCGGAATACCACTTGAAGTTCAACTCTACAGCTAACACAGTATATGTCATTAGCAAACACTACTGGATCAGACTATCTCCAAACCTATGGGATGCTATTAAGTTCTAGCTAAAGATCCCACTATGTGAATCAAAGAGGATGGCCTTTCATTAGCACAGTTTCTCTGTGTGTATTTTTATGCAAAATAGCATTTAAGAGCACATTCAGATCAGAGAATTTCTATTGTTCTGTTGGGGCAAGTTGGAGATTTTGTAAAACAGAAGCGGAATTTGTGTATTTTTTTTCTTTTTTTTACCTTGCTTTGGTATTATTTTGTAATGATCTTCACAGGTTTCACAGGCTACCGAGTCACCAGGTAAATTCTATGATTTATCATTGTAGAAACAGCATTGAACGAGTGGTGAAAAATCCCAAATCCCGTTCCAACTCTGCCACTAATCACCTCTGTGCAAGAGCTGGCCAGCTTCATGCGCGTGCGATCCATGCAGTCAAATATGGCACTTTGCAAATGGACCCCCCACGACTGCTTTAAGGTTCTGTGGCTATCATCTTGAAATTCGTAATCACTTTTTAAGAAAGGGCCTCACCTTTTTATTTTGCACTGGGTCCCACAAATTATGTGGTCGTTCCCACCTATGTGAGCTCTGAGTCACTTCACCCATCTCGTTCTCATAATCTACACACCCACCACTCCATCTTCTCCTGTTTTACAAGTACTCTGTTATCAGAGCATGCATTATCTTTGTCAAATTGTCAATACAGGAATGCTCTGGAAGTACTTTAAATATTACTTGCTGATCATATAGAACTAAATCAGCTCGAGACTATGCGACTCATGTTTCAATAGGTTTTTTTATTAGAAAGCGGATATCATTCTTGCCACAACCTTTCCTTGTCTGAACACCTTCCATTAAAATATTAGGTGCACTATACCATTAATTGTGCTTTCTATCTTTAAGGTACATTTGGCAACTATGCTTCTGTTCAGAAGTATTTTTTGTGCAGACAGCGTAGACACTAGTTCATGGAATGGGGTAAGTACTCTCCCAAGTGCTGAGCGACTTACAACAGAAGGTGTCCTTGAAAAACACCTCCCTAATAACCTTTCAATATTGCATCAGTCAGAACAGAATGTTGTAAAAATTAAAACGTTGAGTGTGATAGAGACAAACAGGTATATGGATTTGTTTCCTCCTCTGTGCAATGTAAGAAATCCTAAACACAGCACTTAGCATTTCACCATCCCTTCTGTTTGGCCCCAAATTCCTATCATTATAGTTACTTGAGATGTAAAAATCCATAACAACGCTACTGAAGTGTGTAACCTGAGAGACGAAATGTGATGGTATATCTAGAGATTTCCATTTAACACGTTAACAAATGGCATCAAGAAATACAGGCATCTCCCACTAAAGCTGGTAATCTGCTTTGGGAAAATCGAATGTTCTAAGTGAAAATTCGGGTGGCCTATCAATATGTCCAATGGCAAAAGTACATTATGTATATGTGTCAATCCATACCCCCAACCAACTTCTTAAAACAGAAATACAAAAGTAAAATATACACTTACCAAATGTCAAAGGGCACTGAAAAATCTAAGAAATTCTATAAGAACATAAAGTGCTACAAACATCCCTTCCTGTTGAAACGATGAGCAGGACTGGTGACAGACAGGTGTTTGTCGGCCCTACTTGGCCTCAGTGACAGAAGAAAATATGCACACCTCCTTGGCTGACACCTGCCTGGTCTTCAGAGCATCTACACATGATGCTGATGCTCTACAATTGTATTTGGAATGTAAATCAAGATTCTTTCCAGATACCACATTGTTAAAAAATACTGAGTTTGGAAGTTGTAGTTGTCTCATAGGTTTCAGCAAAAAAACAAACTAAGAAACAAAACCAACTTATTGAGATAGCTCTCTATTCTAAATTTGGATTTCAAAACTCAAGAGGCGCTCTAGTGAAAGCCATTCTGCAGGTTATATATCTCTGGGTTTTTATTTAGTAGCCAAACTTTGCTTTAGTTAGGGGTTAGATGCTACAGGGCAAAGCAGATGAAGATGCCAACTTTACAGAACTTAGATCTGTGGTATCAATAAGACCCCAAAGGGCAGAGTGTGGCTTACTTAGTCACAGTAGCTACACATCACCTGCACAGAGAGATCGAAGTTGACTGGACAGGTGATATGTCAGTATATTTTGACTAAGATTAATGACGTGTTAAGGAGGTGAGAAATATGGGGCATAGAGCTAAAAGCTAGATAACCTAAAGACAAGAATGCAAGCCCAAATCTCTCACTCTATGCAGGACTTGGTCAAGAACTTTAATCTTTCTGTTTCCACTGATGTCACTGTTGAGATTAAATGAGTTAATGCTGTTAAGTATTTAAACTAACAAGAGGCCACGTAGGAAACACCAAGTACTCTGTAGTTATACGTAAGTGGGTTTTAAGTATTAGCTAGCTGTGTAAAATTTGACAATTTTTAATTCCCTGATCTTTCACCTTCTCATCTTTAAAACAAGAACAGTTATATCCATTTGTGGAAAAAAATTGTGTTAGAAATACATGACAAGAACTTAGCAAAGTATTTGGACCACCGAAGACACTCAATAAATGCTAAGTATTAATTTGCTCCTTACTATTAAAACTCCAAAAACCTTCTTCTGCATCCAAATAACTGCTCACTTACTCATGCCTAAACCTTGTTATCACTCAGAAATCATAACTTCTTAAACTTCTTTCATTAGTCACAATTTCTTGTTTCTCTATTGTTTCCTATAAACTTATACTCTTTCACATAAAAGTGTCTACTTTCTTGACTCGTCATGCTTAACCACTTCCAGACCCTATCCCTACCTATCATGTTTCACAATTTCAAATACTTTTCAACTATTGTTGACTAATTCTTAAATATCCTTGACATTTACAAAATGTACTCTGCCAATCCTCAAGCAAAGACACATTCAACAGTCCTTTCATTCTACTACTGTTCATATTGTGCCAAACCTAGTTAGACAAGGTTGACTAGATTATGCATGTAACCATTATATTGAAGACATGGGACTCTGTATAAGAAGCATCAAAGACAGCAATGTTTTCCTTTCTCTATTCTGCTTATAAAATGAACTTTCTCTAGGCTTTCTTCCCTAAAATGCACATTAACTCTTGAAAAGGTCTTGATGTAGACAGCAGCTGGTTGGATAGACATTTTAATTAAGAATACCACAATTTTGTACAGAGTCAAGGGCCCAGCTAAAAACCCCATTTCTTATTCCCCCTTTTAGCCAGGGTTTATCCAGTGAGATGCCACAGGAAGAACAGAATGGGACTTCTGGAAATCTCTTCAGCCACCTACCTCTAGGTTTCTTATTACATGAGAGAATATAAACCTGCAATTTGTTTAAACCACCTTTTGGTTGGTTTGTCTACTAATCACAGTTGAACACAACTTTAAGCCTTAGACCTATTCCATTCACCATTGTATACACAACTTTTATACCTAAAAAATATCTTAGCTAATCAACTACAATATTTAATCTGGGTTAAAAATGAAAAGTCTAAGCATAATTTAAAGTTCATTTCGTAATCCCACTACCAACTTGGTACGGCTGCAGGCTGAGAAGCCAGGAGTTTCAGTTTAAGGAATGTGGTAGACTTCTTTCCACTTTCTGAGCTTTTTTTCTTGACTCCCATATTGACCCCACTCACCAGCTCACAGGTGGTGATTCCAGCAGTGGCACCATGAGAAAGCTGGCCATAGAAGGCCCTTTCTTGACTATAATTACGTGGTGGTAATTCAGGGATTGGTGGATGTTCAAGGACAACTTGTTCCTCTTGGGGGGTGTTTTCCTGCATTGTCTGAAGATAATTGGGTTCATCCAGGTGCAATGCCACTGCCATTTACACCACTCTCCCTCAGTTCCCATCTGAAAGAGGACACTACCCTCTTTCTACCCAACTGGCTCTGCCTCTAGCAGGAAACCCTACAGGATGGATTTTCAGACCAGCTCTATCCCCTAAGGCATGCCCTAGCTGTGATTTGTCTTTAAGCCCATAGCAATGCCACCTTTCATAGCTCAGACACCAGGCCAGCATCCCCAACCTTAGCACCTCATTTTTAGCATCCAGAGAACATGGATCAACTCCAAATAAATAAAGGTAATCTCCCACCAATAGCCAAAGCAATCCTGAGAAGGAAGAATAAAACAGGGGGGATTACACTCCCAGACTTCAAACTCTACTACAAAGCTACAGTGATCAAGACAATTTGGTATTTGCGGAAGAACAGACCCACAGACCAGTGGAACAGAATAGAAAATCCAGACATTAACCCAAACATATACGGTCAATTAATATATGATAAAGGAGCCTTGAATATACAATGGGGAGATGACAGCCTCTTCAACAGCTGGTGTTGGCAAAACTGGACAGCTACATGTAAGAGAATGAAACTGGACTACTGTCTAGCCCCATACACAAAAATCAACTCAAAATGGATCAAAGACCTGAATGTAAGTCATGAAACCATAAAACTCTTGGAAAAAAAACATAGGCAAAAATCTCCTGGACATAAACATGAATGACTTCTTCATGAACATATCGCCCCGGGCAAGGGAAACAAAAGCAAAAATGAACAAGTGGGACTATATCAAGCTGAAAAGCTTCTGTACAGCAAAGGACACCATCAGTAGAACAAAAAGACATCCTACAGTATGGGAGAATATATTCATAAATCACGTGTCCGATAAGGGGTTGACATCCAAAATATATAAAGAACTCACGCACCTCAACAAACAAAAAGCAAATAATCCAATTAAGAAATGGGCAGAGGACATGAATAGACACTTCTCCAAAGAAGATATTCAGATGGCCAACAGGCACATGAAAAGATCGCTAATCATCAGAGAAATGCAAATTAAAACCACAATGAGGTATCACCTCACAGCAGTGAGGATAGCCAACATCTAAAGCACAAACAACAACAAATGTTGGCGAGGATGTGGAGAAAAGGGAACCCTCCTACACTGCTGGTGGGAATGCAAATTAGTTCAACCATTGTGGAAAGCAGTATGGAGGTTCCTCAAAAAACTCAAAATAGAAATACCATTTGACCCAGGAATTCCACTCCTAGAAATTTACCCTAAGAATGCAGCAGCCCAATTTGAAAAGACAGATGCACCCCTGTGTTTATCACAGCACTATTTACAATAGCCAAGAAATGGAAGCAACCTAAGTGTCCATCAGTAGAAGAATGGATAAAGAAGATGTGGTACATATACACAATGGAATATTATTCAACCATAAGAAGAAAATAAATCCTACCATTTGCAACAACATGGATGGAGCTAGAGGGTATTATGCTCAGTGAAATAAGCCAAGCGGAAAAAGACAAGTATCAAATGATTTCACTCACATGTGGAGCATAAGAAATATAAGAAAACAACTTGGTTAAACAATGATGATTTCTGCTGCCAAAAAAAAAAAATCCAACTTTAATAGTCGATTGAAAACATTTGTCATTTTCTTCTTTTCATTATCAAATTATAAGCTGAATATCAAGGTTGCATTTAGAGTTGAGACTTATTACATTTTTTAAAAGGTATGAAAGATTGGAGCCCTTTTAATTAAAGTCACCAGGACAACCATAATGAGGTTGTGTCACTAGAAAAATTTGTTTATTATGACCTTGATGCTATTTTCTTTGAGCAAATGTCTAGAGACCTTCATTTACTTCGCGGATCCCCTGGGTTAGCTGCTTGGTGAACAACAGGCCCGCCCATTTTATTCGCTTCCCAACTTGAAGGAGGCACCAAGGGACGTTGGGTTATCCTGTGGGAAAGCTCTCTCCCATGAACTACTCACTAACACTCCCAGATGTTTCAGCCTAGTTCAGACTGAAATAAATGCTAATAATGGTAAAGGACTGTTTCCTTTTCACCTCTAAACATTGTTTAAATTGCTTAAAAATAACCCAATGATGTTAAGCAGGATAATTATTATATTGAACCAGTTTCTAAGACAGACACAGCAAGTATCAGAAAACAGTCATTTACAGATATATCGTAAATAAAATGGCTGAAATTACGAGTGTGGGCTTGGATGGGAAAAAAATGGATTTAGGATACATGCTCTAAAATTGAATTCCACCACTACTTCATGTCATCTGTGTAAGTCTAGACAAGAACCTTGGTTCATAGTTTCCTCATTTACAAAACAAAACTGAACAGATGTTTTGGTGTGGGGGATAATGGGGAAAACAGTGTAGCACAGAGAAGGCACACAGTGCATCTGCGGCATCTTACTACACTGATGGACAGTGACTGCATTGGGGTGTGGGGGGGACTTGATAATATGGGAAATGTAGTAACCACATTGTTTTTTCATGTGAAACCTTCATAAGAGTGTATATCAATAATACCTTAACAAAAAATTTTAAAAATATGAACGGATGTTTAATGTGCCTACTTCATAGGATTTCTATTAAGAGTCTAATGCATATCAACCATTAGAATCATGTGTTTATATAGTCACAAAAACAAAACAAAACCATAACCATTAAACAACTATTTAAATACAAAACTTTGTTGTGGTATAAAAAGAAACAGTTTTAGGGCAAAAGCAACTAAAGTATTTCCATAGAGACTTCTCTGTCAGCCCTTTCTAATGCTGGTAGATGAAGCATAGCAAAAGACCATACATTAAATGAGTGTGAATAAAAAGAAAATAAATGCTGAAATTGAAGAAAGAAAATATTGGTAGAAGGAGTTAAGAGTGAAACATGTAAACAAATGCCAAGATAAGCATAAAGCAGTAAGTTATAATTTACTTTTAAATCAACAGGTTATAAAAGACAGAATTAAAAATTTAACGTTCAAATACGTAAAATCTGTGTACATGCATGCACAACCAAATTTATCAGGTATTGAAAATTAATCATTCCACTAAAAAAAAAGCTTCAGTTGTTCATTTCCTTTTTTAAGAAAAACTGAATTATCAAATATAAACTATTAATTTCTTCACTAGATTTGTTTTACAACTATTTTTTTCAAAGGCATGCTGATTAACTTTGACACTGAATAATAATAAAGGTTTAAAATTTTTTCACAGTAAATAAAAATGAAATTTTAATACTGCACAGTTCATTTCATGAATCATGTTTTGAAGATAGCTGATACAGGATCATTGAAAAATTAATAGCATTCCAGAATATTCTGTTAACTGGAACATTCGATTCTTAATCAATCTGAATGAACAGTAATTCACAGCATACTACTTAGCCCTCATTTCCTCCTCATTATGATTACGCACTCCTTCAGGCCAAAGGATGTATTTGTGTAATAGGTATGAATTACATCCTCAGGCCAAAGGATGTATTTGTGTAATAGGTATGAATGCAGACCTTAAAGTCAGACACTCCTGACTTTGAATCCTCTCATTCTTCCTATTCGAAGAATAGTCTTTGTACAGGGCGCATCAGCCTCACTTGGGAGCTTATGAGAAATACAGTATCTCTGGCCAGATCTACTTAATTAAAATCTGCATTTTAATTAACAACCAGTGAACTAAATGCAACATGTTAAAGTTTGAAAGGCACTGACATACACTGCTTATTAGATACATTTCCTTGAGTGAGTTACAGGGATCCTCAAAGATCCAATTTTCTCATTGAAGAATGAGACTAATAATGATGTTTAGAGCTTAGAATTACTGTGAGAAATAGACAATGCTACTTAGTCAAACAGTAAGATCTACCTGGTATTAAATTTTATCATCTAACTCAAACTTGTATAT
The DNA here is from genome assembly GCA_029783875.1 of Phataginus tricuspis. Classification (NCBI taxonomy): domain Eukaryota; kingdom Metazoa; phylum Chordata; class Mammalia; order Pholidota; family Manidae; genus Phataginus; species Phataginus tricuspis. The sequence continues at coordinate 26,624 of JAQQAC010012267.1, read as the reverse complement.
TCATGATTTTTTCCGATGTATTTACTTATGGAATTACATCGGTACCCCACCCACATAAATTAAAGTTCCTTTAATCCTAAGTCACCTAGAGTATAAACCTACAACAAAAACCCAAGTACATTAATAGTGCCATCTTGCATTCATTTGCAGTACAATGTAGCACCTGTTTTTCATTTTCAATTAGCCTCAAAATATTTCTCTTTTAAATGTGTTTTCCATTTTTGTGGAGTCAAAAAAGTTAAATAAAGAATTTAGTTTGAAAACAAATGTGAAACTTCCTGACACAAAATCTAACTGATTCTACATTTAATTAATCACTGTGTTTTCTGTGTCTGCCATCATGAACTTAAACTAGTCACTGATCCCCCACAGGACTCAAATAATACACACACACCCCCACCCGCTGGGTGTCTGGAGCTTCAATTCCAAATTATTTTTAAAAAGTCTCACTAGGCTCCTATTTTAATCTCATTAAGGCAAGAAACATCCTATTTCATTCTATGACCTTTTCCAAGGGACTCTGATGTCCAGATAAACTGCTTCCTACATCTGGAGGAAAAACTTAAGGTAATGAAAATCAATATAAATGGAATGATTTTCCGCTGTCATTAGTGAATATTAATCACTTCAGTAGAAAGGATATTATTTTTGTTAGATAATCTTTTATTGAAAACACACTTTACATCAATAAATAGTGCTTAAAATTGGTATTCACCTACCCAAAACTGCAGGTAACAATGCTTTGAATCTTCCAGTCATGAAAGCTTATCTTACCATGGATTTATGAATTTCTGAAAAATTAAATGTTTCAACTTCTGGCAATATGGCATACCAAATATCCCAAAAGACCCTCCTGCTTCATTATAACAAAATATGAATATTTTAAGAAACATAAACACTTGTAAGCATCAAAAATCAGCAAGGGAAATTTCTGAGTGCCAAACACATATAAAAATATAGTAAGCTCAAAATATGAACTGTGAGTAAACCCAAAATTCAGAGGTGTCCTGGGACAAGTACCTGTCACAGTGCTGAGATTTGTAGTTTGAGAGAAGCTAAACTTAAGCTATAGTATTATATCTAACAAAAGATGTGTAAGAACTTTACAAAGAAACTTTAACTTCCTGAATGGCATAAAGACATTGCCAAATGGAAAGAATATCACGTTTATAAACAAAAAGAAAAAATATCATGATATCAATTCCTCCCAGTCTGGTCTAAGTCAATGCAACACCAATCAAAATCCCAGTAAATATTTTTGTAGATAGTTAACATGTTGAATCTAAAATTTAAAGGAAACTTGAAGGTTCAGGAATACTCAAGATCTTTCTGAAGAAGATGCTGCTTAAGGACTGTGCCTACCAGATATCTAGCTTGATAAAAGGAACTCACTGGGATAAGACAAATTATTTAATAAATGGCCTGAGGAAAATTGGTTAGAAAATATTTCATTTGGATTGCAGCCTGAAAGCATATACTGATATTAGTTACAGGTGGGTTAAACATATCTAAAAGACATAGACCCTTTCAGAATAAAATACAAAGAGGTTTATAACTTCAATGTAGGCAAGAATTTCTTAAAACAGTACAAAATACTAATAATTTTTCATAAAGTTGACTTTGTACTAAAATTAAGAACTCATTTTATCAAAATATACCATAACGACAATGAAAAGTCAAGTTACAAACTGGAAAAGATGTTTCCATCTTATACAATTTAAATGAACTAACATGAAGAATACAAAACTTCCAAATCAATCAGAAAAATTTAAATATGCAAAAGATGTGTATTTCACTGAAGAGGAAACAAAAATGGTGAATGAACGTAAAACAAGATGTCTATCTTGTTAGTGATAAGCTCAAGTACCATTTCACACCCTCTGGACTGCCTATGATTAAGAAGTCTGACATTACCACTCATGGCCAGAGTATGGACAAATGGGCACTCGTCGCTAGTGGAGGTCTACAGTGATACGACTGTTTTGGAAAACAATTATCACACTCTTATCAAGCTGACTTTGTGAATACCCTACAGTCTAATGACTCTACACTCATGTATGGACCCAGAGATATTCCTGCACATGTGTACTAGAAGACCTGGTCAAGAAAACTTTGCAGCACTATTCATAGCAACACCCCTTTGGAAACAATTCAAATTATAATTTGCCAACAAAGAATAAATAAATTGAGATATATCCTGACAAAATAATATTTTACTGAATTAAAGCTAAGTACAAACATTCGGATAAATTATGCAAACACAATGTTCACAAACACTGAAGAAAGCAAGTCGCTGATGACTACATACAATATAATGGATTTTAATAAAGCTGAAGAACAAGGAAACTAACAAATATTTTGCTTATTAGCACAACATGTATGTGAGGTACAACCCATTTTGAAAAGCAAAGGAAGTACTAATCCAATATCTAGCACACAGGTGACCCTACCAGGGGAACACCTTGGACTAAGACCGTACTACAAAGGCAGCTGTAAGGATGCCAGCAGTATTCATGGGGTTTATGTTGTATGATAGATTTAGATATTATTTTTATGCATCACAACTTATGTATCTATAAACAGATGTATGTACCAACTAAATATACTGTTCCAATGTATCAAAACCACCTAAAATAAAAAGTAACTAGAAATAAGCTGAAAATTTTGGATTTGCAATGAAACAATGATATCTCAGCCTTTATGAACATAGTTTCCAACGTAAAGAACACATACTAAGAAAATAAAGAATGAAAAATAAATAATAAATAATGGAAAACAATAAAAAGAACAGATCCAATTTAAACTCACCACCAGGGCTTTAGATCTGTTGCTTAGAAGTTTCTCAATATCTCTGGCTGCAATTTCCACCAGCTGGCGTGCATTATTTGGTTCCACGGTATACAAATCTTGGTATTTCTCATAAATCTGTGTAAAGGGAAAAGTTGGTAAGAACAGTAATTGCTTATCTGGCTCATAAGTTCACATTAGAATGTATTTAAAATGATGAATAATTAATTGGAAAGATCCACCCTTTCTTTTCTTGATCTTTTGGGAGTTTAAGTATATCAAAAAAATACATATATATATGTAAATATTAATTTGCTATAAGACTACCAGCTCACCAAAACAGTATGTCATGTTAACAGGCCGTAAAACATCACATACCACAATTGTTTGTGCATGGGATTTTGTGACTTGAAGCTGGACCCACCAGCCTCAAAATCTGGTATTAACTACCATCAGCATTTTTTTTTAAAGGGAGGCCATTCTAGAAAACAGGAGAATGAAGCACAGGAGGTCAAACCTGGAGGACGTGTGTAGTGAACAAAGGCAGGAGGAGAAAGTGATGAAAATGTATTGAGGAAGACTCAATTGTTCTCCCTCCTGAAACCACAGAAGCTAGAGTGTAAACTGCTAAACCCTGGAGAGGGAAAGCGGCTGGGAGGGAGGGGGGGAGGGAGGGAGGGAGGGTATGGGAGAGGGAGACGAGAACGAAGCCCCTGCTAATTCAGACTCATCCGCACGACACAGGGAACCTCAATTCACAGACAGAAGAGTTGAAGGTCACCGAGGTCTATCTACATTAAAGTCTGGCTAAAATTATAATAGTGTGAATATTTTTTATCAAGTTGAATGTCTGGTGTGTGTTTGTCTTAATCACTGAATCAAACTATATTGAGAGTAAAGAAAAGCCCAACTCCATTTCTGGCTCACGTTAGTGTCAATAGAAGGATTTTCCCTAGGGTGGCATAAGATGCACCTGGTTTGCAGACTCTGTACACTCCTGGCAGGAGAGGAAGAATTAAAGAGATGGGGGAAAAACCAGAGACCGTGTTGGTGGCTGGAGGGCTGAGCCGAGAAGGAAATCCCTTATGCCTCCAACAGATGGGCTGCACATGCGTGACTAAACCATCTTTGAAAGCCAGGGCCTGGCAGGTTTTCACTGTCGTATGAGAAGTGAATCCAGGCACATGCAGGAACCAGTCAGCCCTGCTTTGTCTGGCACAACTCCAGCTTTCTGCATTACTACCAACAGGTTCTGCAGCCAGGTCCCGGCTGAGCACGGATGCTACTGGTGAATATTGGTTTCCAACAGACAGATAAATATGCTAAAACACAGCACATTAATTTTCCATGGATGTTTTAAATAAGTGATTAAAAATCAATGATTTAAAAATATTTAAATCAAGTTTTTACTCCTCAAGTTGTTTGACTTCTTCAAACTATGAGGTTTTTCCCCTACTCATTTTAATTCTGACCATGCAGGTTCTAATTCCAGCTATGCAGGGTACAATAATTTAGTCCTATAAAATCCCTATGTTTAGTTTCATTCACGATTCCTTCAGATTACTGGATTGCTTATGCTTTATGCTAAGATTACTACTGAGTCCTATTTTAAAGATCAGTTTATCCATGAAGAACTCCATCCAACCCAAGAATCTCTTTTATTTCAGCCTGAAATTATATCCAGGAACATAGCTCCTGAACAGATTGACTGACTGGGGTACAAACAGACAAACTTCAACAGCACTGTAATGGATCCAGGAGACTGGTAGGAAAACCAGCAGAGCTAACTGATGGGAAAGGCAGCTGCCGCTTTGTGCCATCAATACCTTCTTCTTCCCACACGAGGTGTACTTCCTCCCTGTGGTGCAGCAACTACAATATAAGTGAGTTGGTGGGGATTCTTTCTGGACGACTGGTACGGGATCCGTGCTTATATTACATACTACAGTGTCATTTAGTAAGTCATTACCTACATAGGTCAGACGTATTAGAGGTACTTTAAAGAATGAATGAATTATATAAATCAGAAGATACCATTTCGTTTAAGTAGATACATATCTTCTCAAATTGTTTTCTTTCTTTAGAAAATCCTAACAAAATCTAAATCACAAATGAACTTTAAATAAATGAAGTTAAGGAAGCTTAAGTCTCAGCCCCAGTGTAAATACCCTGCTGTACTTTTTTAAGTACAAAACCATACTTGAAATGTTTTGTTAAGGAAAAAAACAAATTAAAAAATGAACTAAAACTGACCCACCAAAAGAACTACCACCTGCTTCTGATGTAAAGCGTACAGCGTTCTTTACTGTTGCCTGAGGCATTGTGAGGACTCGCGCAGGGTCTCCTGGTACAGGTACAGTAAACAATTTTCAGAGTAGAAGGTTCACAAGGATTTTTAAGATCATATATTTTCATAATGCACATACTTATATTCTTTCCACCCCCCTAAGTTACATGCTAACATATGAATGTTTTAAACAGAGCCTTCCTTCACTATCTTTTCTTTTCCTCTTCCTAGTTTTTTTCCCCTTTAAAAAAAATTATCTTCTTTGCCATTTTAGCTACTTTCTTTTCTGAAAGAAAAAAACAGCCCAGGAGAAATAATACAAGCTTTTGACACCAGGCACAGCTCCATTCAGATCACGGATTAACCCCTCACGTGCTGTGCAACACTAGCTTTCATTTTTTCTACTGGAAAGAAAGCAGCATAGCCATATGAAGAGAATCTAAGACACAATGTTTTTCCTCCTGACTAATATACTAACATATTTTAATTTTTCTGTAGTTCAAGTCCTCTCACAGCCATACTTGATACAAGTTTTAACAAAAAAGAATACTTGTCACCTATACGTTCTTTCTTACGATCTTAATTAACTGGCTTTAATGTTCCTTCACTATTACATTCACAGACAAGTTTTACTCTGACAGCAGAGAATTTAGTTTCCCTACCTTTTTCACTGGAAACTCCTTTCTAAGTCTCTTTGTCTAATTGAGTCCATAGTTCCAAGATAATCTTCAGAATAATACACTTAAAAATAACCTCAAATGTACTATCTAAAAAATGACAACACTCATTGATATAACTTCTCATAAACCTAATACCTAAAGAAATGTTTCAGAAATCCTAACACTTTAGTATTATGTCATGGAATAATACCGATACCCCAGAAATGCTTACTGAAAACTAAACATGCTTCCAAGTTTTAGATGACCTAGAAGATTATATTAGCAATCACTTTCAGGCAACTACTCTATACAACTATGAGACATTTCACAAATCATTAACTCACTTTAAGAAACTTAAAAAATACTACTTAATTAGCCATTGTATTAATGAGAATACTGGGATTCAGGCTCTGGAATATTAGAGTGGAAGGAATTTGAATCCCATTTCACCTGATACAGGAGCAAACCACTGCCCAGGGCAGCAGCAGGTGAAATGGTAACGTGGTAATGTTTAGGCAAAGTGAGTCTGCAGTGCCACTCTATGCCCAGGGCTCCTTTGGTTTCAGCAGAATGTGGAGAAAGAGGAAAGCCCCTTGGGATGAGTAAGAAAAGTAGCCAGGAATTAAGGATCAGTATGTGTGCTCGGAGACTGCCTCCAGCAGGCTCAACGGGACCCCATTGCAGAGACTGAGGGGTGGACAGAGGGAAGCAGAGGTTCAGCTGGACGATGACAGTGCAAACCACCCAGAGCTGAGAGGTCCTATTCAGGCTGAGGAGACTGGCCGAGTTCTTAATAAAAATCATATTCAAGTATCTGTGCCAAAAGAACAGAAGAGTGCAAATACACTAGACATGTTGTCATATAAGTTGCCCCTTGCAACTAAAGTCTAAAGTCAAGAACATTAGAGAGTATTGAAAGGGACTGGAACTTGGAATTATATTAAATCCATAATTGATCACAAAAGTCTGTTTTGAACCAAAAGAGACTAAACTTGAAATGATGAGTCTAACTTTATTTCCCCTCCTGGGAGGGAGAATGGCAGCTCATGAGTAAGTGGAGTTCCCTTAAGAGAAATACAGTCAAATTTCTGCATATTAAATTTGAAATATGTAAATTCTGACAACCATTTTTCTCAATACTTGTACATTTACTTCCCTCCCATGGAACTTGTTCTGAATAAGCAATCAAAATCTCTGCCATGCCCACAGCCAGCCTTTTTTTTAATTTATTGAATTATAATTGATATACAATATTATATTGCTTTCAGATGTACAACATAGTAATTCGATAATTATACATATTACATAATATTGCACATGTAATTGTAGATTAATGATACCAAAATAAATTTAATAAAAATAAAAAATAGATAAATAAAAATTATACATATTACTAAATGATCATCATGGTAAGTAGTGACTCCCTACTCCAAGATACTACAATATTACTGGTTAGAGTCTCTATGCTGCAGTTTCATTCCTATGACTAATTTATTTTATAATTTGAAGTTTGTACCTCCTTCACCTATTTTACCCATCCCCCCACATCCCCTCCCTATGGAAACCAGCAGTCTATTGTCATTATTTATAGGTCTGGAGTTTTTTTTGTTTTCCTTTTTAGACTCTGTATGTAAGTGAAATCCTGTGGTATTTGTCTTTTTCTGTTATTTCACTTAGCATGTTGTCCTCTAGGTTCATTCATGTTGTCGCACATGGCAACACTTCCTTCTTTGTTATGGCTGAGTAACCTTCCATTGTGTGTATTTACCACATCTTCTTTATCCATTCATCTATTGGTAGGCACTTGGGTGGCTTTCATATCTTGGCTATTTTAAATAAAGCTGAAATAACATGGGTGTGCATGTATTTTTTTCAAATTAGCCACAGTCGGCTTCCTAGGGGAAGTTTTGCCTTTGAGAGTCCCTGTTGAAAGAGAAGCCCTAGGAGTTTCCCTATAAATGGGTAGCAGTGTCCTAATGTATGGCCTTGCCCTGGCCCCGGACTAATTGCATCAGGACATAGCAGACCTAGAGGCAGTTAACTTCTGAATCAATGGCATGTGAGGAGCCGGGTTCAAAAGATCTGCATAAATAGTGATCACACACTGAACCAATCAGATTCTCCCACCATAGGGCCACAAGAGCCTAAGAGGCAAGAACAAAAAGACTAGTGAGAAGAAAACAGTATGGATATTCTAAAGAGTGACAGGAATGATGAACGGGAGGCAGAATACTGGCCGCCCAAAGCCACCCCCGGCCCATCTCCCGGGGCCTGCGAACGCGCTGCTGCACGGCGAAGGGGAATTATGCTCGCATGACCTTAAACAGATTATCCTGGATGGTCCTGATGATTCCTATGTAATTACAAGAGTCCTTAAAAACTGGAAGAAAGATGTGAGTAAACGAGAAAACCAGAGAGATGGCAGCATGAGAAGAAATCGTGCTAACGTTGCTGACTTTGAAGATGGAGGAAAGGAGCCAAGGAAAGGATCTCTGATCTGCAGAACCGTAAGATAATACATCTGCCCTGTGTGAGGACAAGAACTTATGTTTTACGCTATGAATTTACATGCCAAACTAACAACAAAAAACTGACACAGCTAGTTACAAAGGGCGCCCGGCTGAGGGTGACGGTGAGATCAGTCTGGGGCTGCCCTGGCTCCCCACGGGCCTCCCGCCGGCCTCCCGTCGGCCTCCCACTGGCCTCCCACCGGCCTCCCGCCGACCGAAGGCCCTCTGACGCCTGAGTTCTCGCTGAATTCCAGGCCCTTCCTAATCTCCCATACGCGTTATCTTCATTCGTATAAATCTTTATTCGTATAAATAATTCCACAATAAAATGCCATGATTCACTCTTCCAAAAACTAAAAATGCTACAACCATGTTTTGAAGGCTGTGGTTAACATTATTTATTAATTACCACTTAGCACTTTCACATCATTAGTCATTAGATCCATTTCATTTATATGAAAAATGAGCTCTATTGTATTAAATACACTATTTCCTTTAACCTTTATGAAATAGTGAAATTATCTCAGGACTCCCACTGCAACCTTCACAATGTTGTGGGATTCTGAGAAGAAAGTCTAGATAGGAGAGTTAAAAATATCAAAATAGATATGTACATATTATATAAAAATATAGATGAATTGGATGAGTAAATATGATTCCACCTCACAATAATGAGAGGTGGGATTGAAAGAAAACATAACGTTTTAACTACCCCCATCATTCTAATTTCACTATTTTATTGACTAACAGGAGTATATTCATGTATCTTCAATACTGATGCAGGCAAGAAAAAAGATTCATTGCCTCTTCAACTGCTTTCAATGCTCACAAAATCAATTTCACTTGCTTTTAGTTGAATTTTGCAATGTGGGAAGGTTTGGTCACCTTTTTCTTCTTTATAAAGTGCTCCGTGGGCTTCTGAACTACTTGTTCCCTAGCAACTGAGAACGTCTTGCTTCTAAAAGACTTGTGGGCACTAACACAAAAGAATAACATAAAGCTCTTTCTTGGTCACTTTCGAGGATCAAAGTCCCCTTACCTGAAGAATCTCACAATCATTCAAAAGCATCATAAACTCTTTTTATTTGTCATAAATCTTATTATCATCTAAGCAGGCCAACAAAGAGAGATGCTGAGATATGTGACAAGGCCTTCATCTAAGGTAAGGAGCAACTAATGAGACTAGACCTGAATTGGTGTTAGAATATACTTTACCAACAACAAGAACAAAACCTACCTTTCTCCTCTGAAAATTAGCTGAGCTAAAAAAATGAAGTTTTCCATACAAGAATATGCAATGTTTCCTCACTAACCGCTGACTTCTTCAAACTCTCCCTTCCTCCTCTTTAATTAAAATAGTAAATGATGCAATCTCTCAAACAAGTGTCAAGCTTTTAAGATGCCCTCCTCTTTAATACTCGGTACTACATTTGTCAGTTGTGTTTAGCACAGTTGGTAAAAATCACTTCATGTGACTTAGAGCCTTTTTTTTTTCCTTTTCCTACAACATATCATTTTGAGACAGGATACTACCTTTGAACTTTTTACGGCTTAAGGTCTCTATTTTGCTTCCTATAAGCATACACAAACATCATCTAACATACATAATTTACTAAGTATCACGTTTACTATGTATTTCCTATTTCCCTTAGCCAGAATGTAAGTTTCAAGAGGACAGAGATTTTTGCCTGTTAACTGGTACAAGCCAGTACATAATACAGTGCCTGCACATAGCAGGCACCCAGTAAATACTGATGGCATGAATTGGTGAATGGGAACTGACACTGGGCACTGCACGAGGCTCTGCTCAGAGTGAAATGCAGAAATACAACAACTTTTTCCTTGTACTTTAAAATCACTATCTTGAATCGAAAAAAATAAGGCTATGTAAGGTGCTATGTAGTTACCTAATGAAATAAATATACCTAAATGATAATTAAACTTTAATAATAAATACACAAAAGAAGGTAATGATCAATATAAAGAAGAATATTAGTGTTCCAATGAAGACACAAATTGTGCTATCAGAATTCAAAGGAAAGTAAAACACATGGGTTATAATTAATCAAAAAGGTAGAATGACAGCCACACTTTGGAGGAAATATGCATAAAGGAGCAAAGAAATCAGAATGTTTGGGATACAAGGAATTACTGGAAAATAAAGATTGAAAGGCAAATTGGGTCACTATTATGAATTTTGCTGCTATAAAATGAAGGTATTGGTTTAGACCTTATTATATAATCAACTCCATGCTATTTTAGACTGAACCTAGCTCAGAACTCCTAGTATCTATTATAGCAATTAGTACATGGAAAAAATTCAAAATATAACACAGGCTTATTTACTATAAACATTATCCAAATACAGGTATATACATATATGATGCTAAATATGTATAAAGAACAAATACACAATTGGTCATGTTCTCAAATTTATACTACATACTTTTCTGATGACAACTACATCAAACGCAATAGTTCAATAATACTTTCCCTAGTCCTCCTATTCTTTCTATTTGAAATGATATAGTTTCTTAGGTGGGACAGTATCAGGTTTCAAATGGGACATTATCTTAAGGAAGAACATTTAGGTAGAATGAGGTCAGATGTAGTGAACGTTCCACAGCATATACTGCCACTTATCCTCGTTCCTATTAACAAGAATTTAATGGTGACACCTTTAATCAATATATTAAAGACACACAAAGAAATAGAACAAGCGAAAACCACAAACAATGCCTGCTTAGTGTCTCCACACTATGCATATGAACATGTAACTGCATTTAACCAGCAATGCAAATGAAATACTAGGGGTCATTCAGGGGTCGAACACAGACTATAACAAAGACTAAGGTGAGCGTGAAAAACATTCATGGAAAGGATTTTCAGTTCTTAGGTTGGAGACATCTCACGCATAAGGTAAGCTCTAAGCTTATCTATAAGAATACTTAGAATTAAAATAAGAAAAACATTAAGATACATATAATACAAGCGACTGCTTAGGGTTTTGTTTTGTTTTAACTTCAAAGATTACTTACTAGCTTAGCCTCTCTGTCTTTGCATACCTGGAGCTATCTATATATATGTATTGTGTATATATTTTAACCAGAAAATTCACAAGCAATTAAAAGTGGAAGAGATCATACTAGATTCTATTAAAACTAAATTAAAAAATAATCAAGCATAGGTTTAGTGGGCTGCTTGTTTCATGTTCCTAACCCCAAAAGACATAAATTCATTTCAACTGCCAACAAAAAAATTGTAGAAAGCATCAGTTTAATATGCCCTTAACCATCATAACTTATTAACAAATTTCTAAAAAAAAATTGCAACCCAGCAATGCTGATATTTACAATTTATACTCATTTTTTAAATTTCATAGTTATTCTTGTCTCAAATTCTTCAGTCCTTCCAGAGCAGCTTCTCAACCTCAGCAGGACAGGGTAATCTGGCGGGATACTCGTTATGGCGTGACGTCTTGTGCATTAAAGGGTGTTCAGCAGTATGTGCGGCCTCTACACACTAGATGCCGGTGCCACTCACCCACTAACCCCAGTTATGACCATCAAAACTGTTTCCAGGCATCGGCAAATGTCTCCTCAGGAACAAAACTGCCCCTGGCTGGAACCACTGCTCGAGATATAAAGACATCAAAGATGTCTTCACAAAAAATAAACAGGAAGAGGCTGTAGGCTGCATACTGAGAGTGTGTAGTAGCAAATCATGGTCTTTGATGCCATTCATCTTCGTTCTAGAGACAAAGCTAACAACAGTTGGCTGCATCACTTAGGAGATTTTAGCTTCCCTGTCCGTGCAAGCTCCTTTGCACAAGAAAAGAGCACAGCCACTACATATTACTCCGTAATTAGTATTACCAAACCATTAGGTTGCTGCTTGGAGAAGCAAAAATTAATAGTTTACCTTTCACATAGTAGTATAACTTGAGAAAGTGTTAACTATTGATTGATAATGGAACAGACTGGTAAGTTAAAAAAGAAAACATCTTAATTGTCTTTTACTATTAATGTTTGTGAACCAATAGAACTTCACTTAAAACTCTGTTAATATTGTTATCAGAAAATCAGACACCCCCTTAGAATCTATTCTGTATTTTGAAAATGAATGTAATTAACTACTGTTTAAAAAAATAAACAGCTTCTTACTTTAAATCTCCAGTAGGTGAGTGAAGGGAATCCATACACTCTACTGATGGTACATTTGGCAGTCAAAATAGACCCCTTTCAATTTACCCAAAGAAAGCAAGATCTCAGATTCAAAAGACAGATGCACCCTATGTTTATCGCAGCACTATTTACAGTAGCCAAGATATGGAAGCCACCTAAGTGTCCATCACCAGATGAATGGATAAAGAAGAGGTGGTACATATACACAATGGAATATTATTCAGCCATAAGAAGAAAACAAATCCTACCATTTGCAACAACATGGATGGAGCTAGAGGGTATTATGCTCAGTGAAATAAGCTAGGCAGAGAAAGACAAGTACCAAATGATTTCCCTTACTTGTGGAGTATAACAATGAAGAAAAACTGAAGGAACAAAATAGCAGCAGACTCACAGACTCCAAGAAGGGACCAGTTGTTACCAAAGGGGAGAGGTGAGAGAGGGCAGGTGGGGAGGGTGGGAGAAGGGGATTGAGGGGTATTATGTTTAGTACACATGGTGTGGGGGTGGGCACGGGGAAGACAGTGTAGCACAGAGAAGACAAGTAGTGACTGTGTGGCATCTTACTACACTGATGGACAGCAACTTCATTGGGGTATGGGGGGAACTTGATAATATGGGTGAATGTAGTAACCACAATATTTTTCATGTGAAACCTTCATAAGAGTGTATATTAATGATACCTTAATAAAAAATAAATAAAAATAGATTCCTTTCTACCTGGAGAAAGTGTTTTTTTCCCTCTAAAATTATGAAAATCTCAAGTTGCCTACATAATTATGGAAATACGGTTACTGATTTAGTTACAGCATTTCAGCATTGAGGGAATAAGGCAACTCTGAATAAAACCAGAACATGTGAGATGACAATAAGCAGCTGTATCTGAAAAGTTACTAATTACTTTTGTAAAGGAATATAAAGCTACATTTTTATAATAAGCATTTAATTTTTTCATAGCAGCTATTATTGTTTCACATTCATTTTACATTTCCATTTACCCCTATAACATTCCTGTAAGGAAGGAAGAGTTATTTATCTATCTCACTTAACAAGCAGGTAAAGGGAATGTGGTATCATCCAGTTATTTAGCAGCATTTTCTAGAAAAGATTCTCAACTTTTGTTGTTGACTCTCCATCTTGCTGATTCTAGTCAGAATCACCAGTGATTAATTATGCTAATTTTGAGAATCTCTTTGGTAAATAGATTAATATATTAAACTCTCCACCACATAGAAAATGAATATTCTATTTACATATCATGACCACAGTGTGAAAGAAAAGCGTCAGTCAGTTAATCCCATGAGTTACTAATGAAAACAAATTCTTCACTTAAAACTTACATAAATACTAACTTAATTAAGAATAGAGTGCTCAGTGTTTAGACACATTCAATACTAAGAAGGTATCAATTTTCACATAATTATAACTTTCAAAATCATAATGGTGAATCAAAAGCCAGGAAGGTCTATGATGATGCCATTGCAGAATTATTACATCTTCCAAAATAAACTTCCAGGAAAAAAAATTAATCCACAGATTTTCTTAACCCTGCTTGTGTGTTCTAGCCTGACACAGTAGCTAGAGGAATACAATAATCTCTGTTAACAAAGAGTTTGGATTCCCCTAATACCCCCGTTATCAGAATATTCAACACAACATTAGAACTGAAATAGACGGTAAATATGAAGTGATGGCAGATAACGAGGGTGAAGATCTCAAAATGCATTACAGCCATTGAGCCTCACATAGATGCAAGCCTAGAGAGCACCCAGAAGAGCTGTAAGAAAGATCTGACATTGTAGTGGGAGGGGAAGGAACAGAGAAGAAGATGTAGCAGAGAGGCCTGGGATTAGGTGATGTCCAAAGGCTGTAAATGTCTCTGCCTCCAGCCATGGAGAACAGAAGACCCAGAGCAGATCGGGCCTTTACTGTCCCTGGGCTCCAAGTTGGGCATAGGGTCAGGCAAGTGAGGCAGCGATTGCACAAGTTCCAGGAGCTATTCACTCAGTCTGAGAGCCAGGCAGGCTTGCGACCCTCAGAAAGAGTGTCTCCTCGAATTCTGTGCCCTCGGCACATCGTGTGCCTTCCCTCAGCCCAGGTCTGCTGCTCCCTCTACATGCCTGTTGCCCACCAGGAGAAAGAGACGTATTTGGAAACTACTTCTTTCAAAATATAATCTTCACACCTGCCTCCTAATACCAAAAATGTTCTGATTCGAGATAAAAGAGTTACTAATGACTTAAATAACCAAGTGTAAATGATAACCATCAATTCAATCCCTTCCTTTTATAAAAAAGAGGGGGCTATGGAATGTTTAGATTCTTAAAGGGAAAGGGGGAGGCTTGGAGAAAACACTGCAAAAAGGAGATGACAAAACTTGCAGATGATTGTGATTTGCTCACATTGTTGAGGTTTGCTTTCCCCAGGGCAGGGTCAGTCAAGGGCAACAACTGAGGATTTCCAACATATCTGCCAAGTTCTGTATTCTTTTTATATAATTTTTTGCAGATTCAGACATACATTTTATAGAAAAATAAATGATGGTTTCAAATTAGTTCAACCATTGTGGAAAGCAGTATGGAGGTTCCTCAAAAAACTACAAACAGAAATACCATTTGACCCAGGAATTCCACTCCTAGGAATTTAGCCTGAGATTGCAGGAGCCCAGTTTCAAAAAGACAGATGCACCCCTATGTTTATTGCGGCACTATTTACAATAGCCAAGAAATGGAAGCAACCTAAGTGTCCTTCAGTAGATGAATGGATAAAGAAGATGTGGTACATATACACAATGGAATATTATTCAGCCATAAGAAGAAAACAAATGCTACCATTTGCAACATGGATGGAGCTAGAGGCTATTATGTTCAGTGAAATAAACCAGGCAGAGAAAGACAAGCATCAAATGATTTCACTCATCTGTGGAGTATAAGAACAAAGAAAAAACTGAAGGAACAAAACAGCAGCAGACTCACAGAACCCAAGAATGGACTAACAGTTACCAAAGGGAAAGGGACTGGGGAGGATGGGTGGGAAGGGAAGGATAATGGGGGAAAAGGGGTATTACGAGTAGCACACATAATGTGGGGGAGGGGGGCACGGGGAGGGCTGTACAACTCAGAGAAGTCAAGTAGTGATTCTACAGCATCTTATTACGCTGATGAAGAGTGACTGTAATGGGTATGTGGTGGGGACTTGATAATGGAGGGAGTCTAGTAACCACAATATTGCTCATGTAATTGTATATTAATAATAGCAAAATAAAAAAAAAGAACTAACACAACTTAGTAAAAAACAAAATTAAAAATGAGGCAGAACAGACATTTTTTCCAAATGGGACACCAAAATGGCCAAGAAGCATATGAGAAGATGCTCAACAATACTAGTCATCAGTAAATGCAAATAAAAACCACAAGATATCACCTTCCACCTGTCAGAATGGATGGCTATCAATCAAGAAGCGGCTGGCAAGGATGTGGTGAAAAGGAAACACACAGTGTTGGTGCAAATGAAAAATTGGTGAGGCCACTATGGAAAACAATATGAAGATTCCTCAAAAAATTAAAAACAGAGCTACCATGTGATCCAGCAATTCCACCTTTGGGAATATAACCAAAAGAAATGAAACAGGAATTCAGTAAGAGCTGCATCCCAATGTTTACCGCAGTACAATTCACAACAGGCAAGAAATGGGAACAACCCAAATGCCAAGCTACCAATGAATGGATACAGTAAGATCTGGTATATATACACGATGGAATATTATTTAGCCATGAGAAAGGAGGCTAGCCTGCCACTTGAGACAACACAGAATGACCCTCAGCACACTGTGCTAAGCGAGATAAGCCAGAAAGAGTGACAGGGAAGTACTATACGATATCACTTACATGTGGAATCTAAAAAAAGAGAAAGAAGAGAGTAAAACAGTAGTTAGCAGGGGTTAAGCATAGGAGATAAGGTTGATGTTTAACAGTACTAACTTGTAACAAGTACTAAAATAACCACAGAGATTTAATATATAGTTCACTGAACACAGACAATAATGTACTGTAAATATGTAATGTTAGATTACAATATATAAATGTATCAAAGCAATGCAATGTACATATTAAACTGACACAATGTTAGTCAAATTTATCCGATAAAAATAAAACGTCTTCAAAGTATTCTATAATTCAAATTGTTTAAAAATGTATATATGTTCCAAAATCTGGGGATCTTTTCTGTTTTTTCTTGATCCATGATTTTCTTTTGATATTGGTTAAATATACAAATGCAGCTTCCATCTGTGTTAATACACCCTTAATACATTATTAGATACAGACCTTAAAAGGACAGTATTCAAATAATACCTATCAGTGGAGGACTACTAGCTGCTCTCCACTGTTTGTTCTGCCCTCTTCCACTCTGATAGATTAGGCTTACGAGTACCCAGCTGAAGACTCCATTTCTCTGCCTCCTTTCTAGTTAGATGTCCATGAGAACATGCGCTGACCACTAGAATGTGAGCAAAATGTCTTACCCTTCAAGTGACTGCGTGTCTGCTCTCCTACTCTCTATCCCTTTACATGGTGGCTGGGAAATAATGGTCACTGCAATTTTTGTATTGGATCCAGGAATGGCAGCTCCATGCTGAGGACTGCAGAGCCACACGGCTAACCTCTGACTAGTATGTGACAGAAAAATACACGGTTATCTATCTGCCACACTGGCTTAGTCTGTACCCCAGCTAACACAATACAACAAAGGACATTTTTTGAGTTCTGATTATCGGCCAGAAAATATTTCAGACAGACTATGTTATCAATCTCAACAACTCCGTGAGGTTAAACATCTTGGCCAGATCACAAAGCTATCAACTATACAAACCACTAGGTATAATAGTCTTAAAGATTTCTTTAAGAGGATATGCTATAATATTTCATAAAAACTAGTAAGGTTATTTTCTTCAGCCATAAGACCATGAAGAAAAAAATGAGGGAAAACTTGTTTTGTGTACCATTCTTAGCAATTTTCTGAATGAATACACACAATACCATTTCTGGGCATACAAAGACAGAAAGGTTTTAAATTCAGCATGTAAATTTACAACTTAGAATTCCCTTCTACATTTTTCTTTTGTAAAGAAATTCAATGTAAATGTTTATAAATGGATGCCTGGTGAGAGAGCTTTGGCATACTGTAACTTATATCTTTTATAAAAAGATCACTAGTATAAATAGATATATTCACTTTGTATGTAATTGGGGATCTGCTTACCTTCTCAAAATACAAGTGTCAATACAAAAAGGCAAAATATCAACATACATTCTAAAGCAGAGAAGATTCTTAGTTCTGCTGGCCTACAACAGAAATTTAACCTTGCAAACAATTTCATCACGCATAAGAAAGATGATGTTCACTTAGTGCATATTAAGGCAATGCACATAAAGAGCTTAGTACAGTGCTTGAACTAATGGGAAAAAAAGCCCTTCAGTTGCATTTAAAAGGTTCTAATATATGAAATATACTAAAAAATATATAATCCATTATCTCTTTTCTTTGATTGTACTTTTTTCGCTAGATTATTTCATTTACCTTGTGGTTAAGCATATATGACTGCTGAACATATGTGATCCCCCAATATACATGATGAGACTATGGAGTAACTCAGTGAGAGAGCTTAGAACTCAAATGCATCAGGTACTACTGGGTAGTAGTATGTAGGCCTCTTCACTCTTCAATGTTAACAGAAGTTAGGTGGGTAACCTGGGCAAAAGCGCTCATTTGAAAAGTTAGAGTATTGAATTTATTCAGTAATATGTACAAACCTTCCCTGGGCTAATATATTATGATGTCGTAAAGCAAATTTCATGAAATTGGAAAGATGTCTTATTTTAGCTCTGTTGCCTCATTGCAGCTGCTTCTGGGCCTTCAGGTGAAAAGCTAGTTGTACCTTACAATGCCAGTAAAAACAATTCCATTAAATAATTGGGGAAGAGCTATTTCCACAATTTTGAATTTCAACCCAGAAACCTGCTAAATTCCTCTGTTTATTCAACTTTTGATCCTCACCATGCATCCAATACCCCAATCTCAGGACCAAGTTCACTCTCAAAGCTGGTGTCCTTCAACTAGTCCGCACCTTATAAAAGCTCTCATGGCCAAAAGAAATGCATCCCTTCAGCCCTCATCATGGACCTGCTCTCCAAGCAAAGGGAAAGGAACATGGAAACACTTGTCCATATAAATTAACACTTGCCTTGTGCCCTAATACTTAATTTCCTTTTCCAATAATAAATTCAGCTCTCTCTCCCTCCCTTGTTACACAATATATAATTCTTTTATTTGTATTTTTTTGTCTGTCACTGTAATTAGGTATTTGTCCTATAAACAGAATATTGTGGGGATTTTCTTTCATCCTGTTCATTCTACTATGTTGTCCTAAATGAGACGAGGTCATTTATTCAGTCATCAATATTTATTCTTCTTAGTGATCAACCATAATGGAAATCAGGTAGACTTTTATCCTTAATGATACACTGCAAAAAGCAAATTTGGTGAGACAGGGTTCAAATAGTGACACCAGAAGTAAAAGTGAGGGCAGCCAAGAAAGTGGTTTTTGAGGCTGGAGATGCCCTAGAGAAGTAAAGGGAAGCTCCCAAGCACAATTTATTTTTAGTCTCAGTCTGTCATTAAAGAGAGCCAACTTTTAATCAAAATCTGTCAGTTCTCATTTCTTCTCCCTTTTTTCCACAAACCCCATCACCTTTAGTGGCTCACTATCTTCCCACACATATTGCCTCTTCTACTATATTGCCCCACAGTGAGCCACCGCCAATCCCAGGCACCAGCACACAGGGGCTTTCAGGTATCCTGTCCCCTCGGGAATGGACACTTGTGATCAGGAGAGTGTTAGTACGCCGAGGAGAGAAACTCGTCTCCGTCAGGCCTAAGGAGCCCACACACGGTCTGGGACATGTTATGTGCTCAATCAGTGCTGATTGAATCCGGTCATTGTTACTCACAATGAACACTTTGCATTTCCAGAATTGGTCCTTATCTCATTTCATAGATATTTATATTTATTCAACACACACTTGGTTTAAAACCTACAGTTATTTTACAAACAGATTCTGGAATATTTGGAAGTATTTGCTTAGTAAGGTTTCTTTTCGAAGTTCTATTAATACATAAAGTATCCATGCATTCTAGTTTCTCCCAGAGAGAAATATTCATATACATATATAAATATTCACATGGTAAATATTCACATACCATACATGAAACTGCTTTTGTATACCATTTCACCTCATAAACCCCTCATTTTTGGACAATAAAAAGCTGCATGCATCACTAACAATACAAGATTGAACTACTTTGAAATTGTTTTATTACTTACCTTGAAATGGAAGTAGTAAGACTCTAGAAAATGACATATAATTTTTAATAAACATTATGGAATCCATATTTGTAAATTGCTCTTATCCAATGAAAAAAATATATTTAAGATGCTATACAAATATTTATATGTTGCTACACCTTTCAAAATTCATGGAACTGTCATCTGAAAAACCTTAAGAACTACAAGAAAGAACTCAAACTGTCCTTGTTTGCACATGACATGATATTGTAAATAAAAAACCCTAAAGAATCCACTCCAAAACTATTAGATCTAATATCTGAATTCAGCAAAGTTGCAGGATACAAAATTAATACACAGAAATCTGTTGCATTCCTATACACTAACAATGACCTAGAAGAAAGAGAAATCAGGAAAACAATTCCATTCACAATCGCATCAAAAAGAATAAAATACCTAGGAATAAACCTAACCAAGGAAGTGAAAGACCTATACCCTGAAAACTACAAGACACTCTTAAGAGAAATTAAAGAGAACACTAATAAATGGAAATTCATCCCATACTCTTGGCTAGGAAGAATTAATATTGTCAAAATGGCCATCCTGCCTAAAGCAATCTACAGATTCAATGCAATCCCTATCAAAATACCAACAACATTCTTCAATGAACTAGAGCAAATAGTTCTAAAATTCATATGGAACTACAAAAGACCCCAAATGGCCAAAGCAATCCTGAGAAGGAAGAATAAAGCTGGGGGGATTACACTCACTGACTTCAAGTTCTACTACAAAGTTACAGTAATCAAGACAATTTTGTACTGGCACAAGAACAGACCCATAGACCAATGGAACAGAATAGAGAGCCCAGATATAAACCCAAGCATATATGGTCAATTAATATACGACAAAGGAGCCATGAATATACAATGGAAGAAATGACAGCCTCTTCAACAGCTGGTGTTGGCAAAACTGGACAGCTACATGTAAGAGAATGAAACTGGATTACTGTCTAACCCCATACACAAAAGTAAACTTAAAATGGATCAAAGACCTGAATGTAAGTCATGAAACCATAAAACTCTTAGAAAAAAATATAGGCAGAAATCTCTTGGACATAAACATGAGCAACTTCTTCATGACTATGTCTCCCAGGCAAGGGAAACAAAAGCAAAAATAAACAAATGGGACTATATCAAATTAAAAAGCTTCCATACAGCAAGGGATACCATCAGTAGAACAAAAAGATATCCTACAGTATGGGAGAATATTCATAAGTGACATATGCGATAAAGGGTTAACATCCAAATTATATAAAGAGCTCACACACCTCAACAAACAAAAAGCAAATAAGTCATTTAAAAAATGGGCAGAGGAGCTAAACAGACACTTCTCCAAAGAAGAAATTCAGATGGCCAACAGGCACATGAAAAGATGCTCCACATCACTAGTCATCAGAGAAATGCAAATTAAAACCACAATGAGATATCACCTCACACCAGTTAGGATGGCCATCATCCAAAAAACAAACAACAACAAATGCTGGTGAGGATGTGGAGAAAGGGGAACCCTCCTACACTGCTGGTGGGAATGCAAATTAGTTCAACCATTGTGGAAAGCAGTATGGAGGTTCCTCAAAAAACTCAAAATAGAAATATCATTTGACCCAGGAATTTCACTCCTAGGAAATTTACCCTAAGAATGCAGCAGCCCAGTTTGAAAAAGACATATGCACCCCTGTGTTTATCGCAGCACTATTTACAAGAGCCAAGAAATGGAAGCAACCTAAGTGTCCATCAGTAGATAAATGGATAAAGATGATGTGGTACATATACACAGTGGAATATTATTCAACCATAAGAAGAAAACAAATCCTACCATTTGCAACAACATGGATGGAGCTAGAGGGTATTATGCTCAGTGAAATAAGCCAGGCAGAGAAAGACAAGTATCAAATGATTTCACTCATCTGTGGAGTATAAGAACAAAGAAAAAACTGAAGGAACAAAACAGCAGCAGATTCACAGAACCCAAGAATGGACTAACAGTTACAAAAGGGAAAGGGACTGGGGAAGATGTGTGGGAAGGGAGGGATAAGGGGGAAAAAGGGCTATTACAATTAGCACACATAATGTAGCGGGGGTGGGGATGGAGTAGGGGGATACGGGGAGGGCAGTATAACACAGAGAAGCAAGTAGTGATTCTGTAACATCCTTCTACGCTGATGGACAGTGGTTGCAATGGGGTTATGTGGTAGGGACTTGATAATAGAGAGAGTCTAGTAACCATAATGTTGCTAATGTAATTGTATATAAATAGTAGCAAAATAAAAAATAAAAATAAATTTTAAAAAACCTTAAGAACTGTTATTTTATAGTGTCTCCTTTCCTTGCACAAAATTTTTTACCCATCTCAGTAACTCACTCTAGTCTCCAGACATGACTGTAAACACTTTTGAATGAATTTTTAAAATCAATCAACCCTCAAAGAATGAAGATGTCTTCCCACTGAGGATGTTCAAAAGAATTTATCACAAGTCTTAAAGTGACCACTATGTGAAAGATTCTAAAATAAACTCTGAAGAAAGGAAACCTGGCATCCCAATTTGAACTGTAGAGCAGTCCACACTTCACATGAGCTCATCTAAGGGAGGGCTGTATGTAAACTGTAAGTGTGGCGAGAACACCTGATTAATCGTTAGGGATGGCATTTCCTGTTCACAATAACTAGCGGCACCAAAGACCACTTTCAAATTGTCACTACCAGATTCACATGAAAAATCATGTCCTATTTATAACATAGCAATACACTTCCCTATAAGATAGAACTGCATTCAAATTCAAGATTAACAAGTTTCTTGGGATTTTACTCACATCAACAAGCTGATTGACTCCACTTGCTGTTTTTGCCAGTGTGACAAGATCCTCTTGCATCTTATCCACCCATGACTTGATACTGCAGAAATCAGAAGACAATGTTCTATCAGATTTCTAGCAAATTAAGGTCAGAGACTGACATTCTTTATCCATGATGCAGATAATTCATTAAATTGCCTTTAAATCTTTCTTCTCTTTTCTAGCTCTTCCTATGCACCCTCTCCAACCCCATCTCCAAATTATAAAAACAACCTCTTAGGATGCTGAAATACACCCAAATCCAAAAGAGAAAAAGATATGGATGTCTTGTCCAATATAAGGGTAAATGTTTGCTTAATTTTTATGTGAATTCTATTAAATTTAGTTACCAAATAGGATATCCTAAACTAATCTTTGTAAGTTTATAACTCTTGTGAATATAATACTAACAGTATGCTAAATGTACAATCTTCAAAAAAATGCAAGGAAGTATGAGAAGTATTTTTAAATCTCTCATAATTCCATTAATCAATGATAACTACTATTAATATTTTGATGTATTTCTTTCTATTCTTTCAAAATTCTTTCATATGACTGAAAGCATATTATATAAAATCCACATCTTTTTTACAATCAGGTGATTCTATCCCATGCTATTACAATTATTTCATAAACATGTATTTTAACGGCCATTTAATATTCCATTATCTCTACATCCCATAATACACTTGACCACCCTCCTTTTGTTAAGAGATAGTTAGCATATCATCTGCTTTAAATGCTACAAATTATAATGCAATTAGTATTGGTGCATAAAGCTTAAAAATATTTCATTTCCTTAGCTAGAACTCTCAGATTTGAATTACTGGATTAAGGCATTAAGTTTTCAAGGAATGATTTTATTGAGCACTGAATTATGACTGAAGGATTTCAGTTCAATCCTTTTCATGTACATACATTAATGCAATGGAGATCTTAAAATACAAGCTACGGATATCAGGACGTTTTAGAAAATCCTCAGTCAGTGGTCTAGCTTACTTTCTCCTGGCATTGGAGATAGAGCCAAGTATCACACAACTTTCCCCCATTCAAATCAATATAATTCAACTTGAATCCCTTCACATACTTCATTTATTCATCTTCATGTTCTAAAAAGACCTAAAGTGTGTATTCCTTACTGCCCATACAAATATAAAAACTAGTAAGAATGACAGGAAATGATTTATATTTGGATTTTATTCTCCACATACATATGATATGTGTATCTATATGTGATATGTGTTGCTTAATTATTCGACTTTTTTAGATTTTGTTACTACTAAATGTTTTCCCTCCTTTAACAGACCACCTCTAAGAGTGGTATAATAAAGTGCTGTTTTGAAAATGACTTCTGTATCTTATAAGGGCTTTAAGCATGCAGATTTAACAGTTTGTCTTCTTTTCCTTAAATATAAGAATTCCAAAAGCACTACAAAGTAACCAATTCTTTTTCAGATAAATTTAATTATGACAGAATAAAAAATTAAATGTGGAAAATAGTATTGTATTACATAGAAAAGGGATTTAAATGAGGTGTAAGAGACCATATAAAATAATAATGAGCTGATAAAGAGAAAGAAGAAAAACTGAAAGTCATAAAAAAAGGATGAAATGTTTGCGAGGAAACTAGAGAGGCTTTATTTACATGGGGAACAAACTACATAGTAAATGAAATCCATCAGAAGCTAGGGATACTGTCACCCAAATGAAAATAAGGAAGAATATTTATTGAAACATGCTGAATGAACATGACTTTTTTAAAAGTTAAATGAGTATCAAGAAACAAAAAAACAAATGGGATGAGGGTATAAAGTAGAGAAAATTTATAGAACGAGCACACCATGCCATTCTAATATTCTACTTTGTGCTGCTTATGAGCTGGTGCATATATTAAAAAATATAATAGTCTTATTACCGCTATTAGATATAGTTGTGCTCCATTTTTACATTAAGAATAAATTACAGTAGAGAATAGGCAGCAGCAAAGACCACTGACACCATTTTATAACTCAGATCAAACCATCCATTTCCCAAACCATTACCGAACAAGTCCCAAAACCCAGAGAATATGAATCATCTCTTCTCATATATAATTCTCAACACTGACAAATAGTAAGAAGGGTTATACATCCCTTTAAGCTGGGAAACTGAGAGACAAAGAATGGATATGTAAAAAAAAAATGAACTCATGACTGAATTCTGATTTATGCTAAGTTGATCCAATATATACATTCTACCTTGACACCTGAGTGTACTGTCACAGCCAGTGTCCACTGAGGTGAACCCCTCTGAGCTGAAAGGCAATTTAGGACCCGTCCAGTCTCCTCGGCCCACTGACGAGCTGTCACGAAGGCTTTATAGGAGCAAGGATTATTTTTCACACATATGGGGTAAAACCTAGTTTTCCTGAAATGCTGAAGCCCTCTCATGTTCAAACCTGGAATTATAAGATTGCAGTGGCTAAAAGTAAGCACAGATCCCAATCCCACTCATCATGAAAGTGAAAAATTACACACGGGAAGACCCTCATGTAGGCGAATCTTTTATCACTCTTCTTCTTCTAAAGGAAACGGTGAAGCACAAATGCATAATCTCTAAGCACTATTTTATTAAATCTCTCCAGAAGGTACTATAAAATTTTGGAGAAAGTTAAAAAGGATAGAATCTGTTCACATAATAAGAAACTGACATAGCACTCCACAAGGAAAAATTTTTTGTCTCCTCTTTACTAATCCATTCAGCATATTAAAGCTGGAGACACAGAAATGAAGGACAGATGTCTCAAAATCTGGCTGGGCTTAAAACTGGATCTGGCAGGAGAGAGGCAGAGGAGGACAAGACCATGCCGGTGAGGTGGAGGAAAAATATCTTTTTCTTCTACCCTTTGAAGTTCTTGACTGAGGCCACTGAAAAACATTAACAAGCAAAAAGCCTACAGATTTATTTAATGTAAGTTTTACATGCTGTGGGAGCCTTCGTAAGGAAATGGAAGACCCAAAGAAACGGTTAAACCTCCATGTCCTATGCTGGGTTTGGAAAAGGGGGTAAGTCATGGAAAGGTGTGATAGGACCAAGAGTACGAGTTAAGTGCAGCAAACTGCAGGGAACTCACAGAGTCCGCTCACTCAGATTCCTCGGGCCCTTGCCTTTGGACATAAGGATGCTCCTTTCCCACAGGCACACGAAGGGTAACCCACGAGCAGAAGGTCACAAAGTCCTTCCTGCATGTGCCATTTCTCAAACTCCTTCAGCTTAAAATATTCAATATGCCAAGCTGCCATATTTTGGGTAGTGTGTCCTGAATGCCATCAGTAGGCTTTGTTTCAGGAAGGCAGCCTTCAGGAATAGTAGCTACTTGAAGTGACATTTGAAAGACAAGTGGAGTTTGACAAAATCGAGAAGGAAACAATGTAACGATAAAGGCAGAGGGACTATAAACATGGCATAACCCAAAAATGCAAGTAGTTTGAATGGCTAGAGTCCATACAAATGATAAGGAATGGGGGCAGGAATTGTAGGTAAGAACTTTGGGCAGATAGGTGGGCCAAACCCAGGGTCTTAAATAGCACTCTGAAGTACTTCCACTGTGTTCTGAAAATAATGGAGCGGGAATGGAAAACCTGAAGTTAGAGAGCAATGAGATCAACTAAGTGGGAATGAACATGATAAAACAATTCCTCTGGCAGGCAAGCGGACGGTGGCTGAGGGAAAACAGAAAGTGAGAAGGTGGTTCTAGGTAAGTGGTAAGGAATGAGGAGGATTCGAACTGGGTCGGTAGCTGAGGAGAGAGGAAAAGGAAGGCGGACCAACTACAGGGAACTAGCTCAACCGGATTTCATGTACTATTGGATACAGTCAATGGGGGGAAACGTGAAGATGAGTCATAGAGCTCAATTAAACAAAGGACATGTTAATATAGAAAATACAGGATAAAGACAAATTTAGAGCAACATTGATGAGTTTG
>JAQQAC010012241.1:0-12389 GCA_029783875.1 Phataginus tricuspis | reverse complement strand
GGGGCAAGAGTGCGGGATGCGTGCGGGGAAAAGCACAGCCGCTCCACGCGGGACCAAGAGAGTGGCCGGCCTCGCCCAGCACGGCTCCCCCGGGAGCCCCGGCTGCCCGGACTCCGCCGCTCCCCGCTCCGCGCCGCTGCTCACCGTGAAGGCGCCGCGGGCTCTCCTGCTTTCTGCGCTGACACCTGCGGCCGTCCGCCGGCTCCTCCTGCATCCGTGGGCATGTTCCAGTCAGGTCCTCGCCTCTCGCAGCTCTGCACCTGGCTTACGACACTCGCGTCTTTACGACGTCACGTTCCTTTCACCTAGAGCCGCTCGCTCTACGGCGGCAACCTTGTTGCTAAGGCGAGGATGGTTTGCGCCATTCCTGGAAGGCCCTGAGTTTTTTAATGGAGGGGCGAGCGGAAAGTTTCTCTCAGGTGTCGTGAGATGGGGGAGACGTCATTGAAAATAATAAAACATTACTGAGAAAGGGGACCGTTGGGAGACTTCATGGAAAACAATAAAACATTACTGAGAAAGGGTGAGTGGGGAGGGAGGGAGAAGGGGATTAAGGGGCATTACGATTAGCGCACATAATGTAGGGGGCTCACGGGGAAGGAAGTACAGCACGGAGAAGACAATGACTTTATAACATCTTAGAGCATTTACAGCATCTTATAACGTAGAGTCACTACTTGTCTTCAATATTGGCTCCAAACGTTGCTCTTTGTATTTATTTATCTTTGAGTAAGGTCATCAGCCCTGAAACCGGATGCTGATCACAAACACCGGCTCCTCTCCCTTCTCTCTGGCTCTGCTGTTGACTAACATGTACTAGGAATGACCATAAAATGGTGACAGTTGCGCCCCACACCCTGAGGATGGACTGGGGCCGTGTTCTCGCCTTCCCATCTATCCCCTTAGAGAAAAAAGAAAAGCACTCAACAGATGCTCATGGACTGGCAGGACAAAGGAACAAACAAAGAAAATATCTTGACAACACACCGTTATGTCAGCATGAAATGCATGCCGTGATTTTCATGGTACTGAAAAGTATGAGGTCTGCTGAAATTAGAGATCATAAATTTGGGACCTGTGAGGACATGGCTTAGATTTAGTAGAACAAACTGCTACATGAAATCTGTCTTATTAAAGTTAATTAAAGGAAGTGGAAGTGGGCATCTATTAAGAGAAGCTGTCCCTCAAAGAAAGAGTTCGTGAATACAAATGTACAAATGGATGTACAGATTTGTACATCCATGTGGGTACCATGTGTGTAGATATATAATGTGTGTGTATTTATATACAATGTGTTGTTTTGATTCAAATAATGAGACCCAAAGGGATGCTCTTCTGATTTGTGAATTCATTTATCCAAAGAACATTATATAAATTATATAAACATTAAATCACATGAATTCATGTTTATATACCATATATAACTTATTATACAAATTTTCGTAAAAATACATAAATTATATAATAAAATCACATAATTTATAGAATGCCTAAAAACGTTAAAAATACATAAGATATTTATGTGAAGGACATTATGAAGATATAGAATCCAACAATATTTCATTGTATGGTTAATGCATACTATTACTGTAAAAAATAAAATTTTACAAAATTTTTTCTATGTCAAAATAACCTGCACATGCATGTACCAAGAGCATGTCTGTTTTCTTACACTATGTATCCCACCCTCCCCTTGACAATCAACACAAGAACTCTGCTTTCTCATACGGTCTGTCATGAGTTTTGTATTTGCATTACGCTCTTTATTTTTATCATCAAGCTCACCCACTGAAGGGATCCCACCCTGCACTACTTACTCCTACGGCTTTAGGAGAGCTGGGCCTTTAGTCCAAACCTATGCAGGACTCCTCTGAATAGTTTCTGCTATTTTAAGGGGTGCATGAGCTCAACGAACAATTACAGATGGAGAGAGAAGGGGAAAAGAAGCATCTTCAGCTGAGTTGCTTAAACCAGTAAGATGGCTTTTGAACTCCACTAAAGTGTTTGCAGATCAAATCACCTTACACCAGTCTAGAATGTTTTAAATAAATGCCCCATTTCACTTGGCTTTGTGCACATGCCACTCAGCTCTGACATACTGAGGAAGTAATTCTGGTTGATGTAATTCATTCTATTTTAGGAGCTCCCAGATTGGTTGAAGGAGCCAGATGCACCTGAAAGAGTGGCATATAAGCGATACCCTGATTCAAATCATTCCTATGTATTTTGAGCTGTTTCAAGCGCTGAGAATTCTGGATCTGCTGAAAAACCACATCTCCCATCTTACAGCTGAAATTGGTATGTTATTGGGCAGAAGCCTTCAGGCTGCCTGTCTAGTAGGCAGGTGACCCCCGTGAGAACTGCTTCTTTCTCCTCCTTCCCCAGGAAGGCTGGGCAGGACCTTCTGTCCTGCTTGTTCACAGTGTCCCCTTTGGGCGGTGGTACCACGATCTCATGTCAGTAACTCAGCACATGCAGACATTTACTGATTGCTCGCCCTCGCAACACTGAGTTTAGGAACTTTTTATTTCCTTTTAATTTTAGAAATACAAATGTGCAGTGACATGTTTACTGTAATACAACATATTGTTCTCATATTTGTCCATTGATAAGTTTATCTTATGTCATTTTTGATAAAAATTTTATAATTCTTAATAATTTTGTTGTTTAGCAGCACCATCTTAAAATAAAGACCACAGTGATAATTACTGCTTCTCTTTCTCTCAAAGTGTGGGGGCAAAGGTCAGGGGGCCACATGGAGCCCCATTCTCACATCACGTGCCTTAGAACCAGTGGTGTGCCATAGGCATCTGAAAATTCTCCAGAGGCCGGGATGGTGTGGCAGTGGTTTCCAGCAGATGGTTTGGAAGTGCTGGGAATGCAGGGTGGCTGGTTGGGCCTCTGGTGCTTGTCCACGTCCACCCAGCAGGTATGCTCAGATGATGCAGCCCTGACCACCTTTACACCCAGGCCGATGTCAGGGCTGTTTGTGCAGCTGCAGCCTTGATGGGTTAGGTGATGTCTTCCCCCGCTGAAGAGCAGAGCACAGTTGTTTACTGTTTGCTACAACAGCAATGGGATTCCAAGCCCCGTGTTTGTCAGCTGCGATGCACCTCATAGATGGCATTTATATGGGCTGTCTGTGTGCCCATCTTGTAACTTGGGGGTACTGGCAACTAATGTAAATATGTTGTCTTTGGTTCAAGAGGCTTAGGTCTCCTGCCAATATCTGTGAAACAGTTACAGGAAAACTAAGTAGCTTTGACAAGGGTAAAGCCAAACCCCAACCTGACAAGCATAAGCACTTCTGTGTCCTTGCCCAGTTTCTGAGAGGGTAGAAAGGGCCTTAATATTTTTATAAGTGGAAAGTGCCATCTTTGCAATGTTAGGAGTCACTTACCTCTTGCTTCTTTGTTTCATAGACTGGGGAGACCAGGTCCCAGCATTAGCTGACTTAGCCATCATCACCCAGGTCCTGGACCCGGGGCTCCTTGAGAGCCTGGGCTAGAAGCCAGAGTCCATTATTTCCAAGTCATTTTGGGGGAGGCTTACAATAAGTCATTGAGTAAAATGTCTGAGCACTGAGTTACTTTAAAAAACCCCTTTCAGGTAGAAAGGTTCTTTCTTTGTACATATGAAAAGGCACAGTGGGTGCACTAGACTCAGGGATCCCTGCCATTTGGTCAACCTGGGCTCAGGAACCCAAGACAGATGGGGTGGGAAGCACGGAGCCATTGAAAAGGGAGATCAGGGCCTCAGATAGGATGGGTCCATGCTCACAGTTGTCTGAAATCTCACCACAGCTGCTCTGCTTAATGTATGTTTTTATTAGTCTCTAAAAATGCCTTCCTGGAAATTATTGCTGGTAGATTAGTGTCCATCTTTCCTTGGAGCCAGTTTGATTTGGGCAGTGATTCTTTTTTTTTAATTTAAAAATACTTTCTTGCTAAAAAATGATAACCATCATCTGAACTTTTAGCAGGTCCTAATCTTTTGTTTGGTCTTGCCTTGATGTTGATGGCTGCTGACTGATCAGGGTGGTGGTTGCTGAAGGCTGGGGTAGCCGTGGCAGTTTCATAATATAAGACAACAGGGAAGGTTGCCACATTTGTTGACTCTATCTTTCACTAATGATTTCTCTGTAGCATGTGATGCTGTTTAATAGCATTTGACCCACAGTAGAACTTCTTTCAAAATTGGAGTCAGTCCTCTCAAACCCTAACATTGCTTTGTCAATTTAGTTTATGTAATATTCTAAATCCTTGTCATTTCAACACTCTTCATAGCATATTCCCGAGGAGTAGATTCCATCCCAAGAAATCACTTTCTCTGCTAATCCATAAAAAGCAGTTCTTCATCTGTAAGAGTTTATCATGAAGTTGCTGCAATGCTGTTACATCTTCAGCTTATATTTCTAGTTCTCTTGCTGTTTCCACCACATCTGCAGTTACTTCCTGTACAGAAGTCTTGAGTCCCTCATCTGTGAGGGTGGGCAGTGATTCTTAATCACAGCTACACATTATAATTCCTGAAGAGCTTATAAAGTCCGAATGCCTAGGACTCACTGCATATCAATTCCATGAGAATCTCTGGGCCTGGGATCAGCATTTTAAAAACTTCCCCCATGATTCATATGGGCAGCTGGGCTGAGACCACTGGGTGGGGGAGTGTTTGTCCTTGAGACATGGGGGAGGAGAAAAGAGCAAGGAGTGTGTGATTGGAGTCCTGTGCTTAACTGCTCTGCTCCTAGTTCCCTCATCTGCAGAGCGAGGACTACAGTACCCTCCATTTCGCTGTTGCGAGGATTAGAAAAAGCGGCAACCACCGAGGCACTGGGCACAGAGCTGCTATGGTCCTTCCACCGCGCTCACATACCTCATTCAGGGGGAGGGCAGAAAAGTAAACATGCTGGAAAGGTTTAAAATGCAAAGTGAATTCTCAGTAAGCACTGTTACCAGTTTCTCATGTGTCAAAATTATATACCCAAGTTCTTCTCTAGATCTCATCATAGCTCTATCCCTTTATGAATATATGTGAATATGCAAACTACATACATTTACACAGTGGGCTCCCACCATGTTCCCCTCATCATCCCACGAGGATGCAGGCAGACTCTAGGGTCAGGCTGGCTGAGTCTTCCACTCATTAACAGGTCACCTTAGACAGGTCACCCACTAGTGTGCAGCGTCCCCATCTGTGAGGTGGGGGCAGTAATAGTGCCTGCTCTACAGGGTTGTTGTAAGGATTAGACAGACACTACAAGAGGGCACGTAGAACAGATAGACTCCTGACATTGCTAGCTGTGTCATCTTTGTCCTATTACTATTATCTTTATGGTAATGTTATTTATATCAGAATATCCAAACCCTTCATTCTCCGTAATGACTGAATGATGACTATGGCATGATTTATTTAACTTTTCTTCAAATATTTTAAGCTTAGTGAATTTAATGAACTGAATACTAGGTCTAAGATTCTGAAGGCACATTTCTACTCTGAGCAACTTGGGCAAATATTTTAACTTCTTTCGATCTTAGGATCCTCATTTGTACAATAAAGGGTCAGATTGGATGGTCTTTAAAGCATTTGGCACCTCTAAATTCTCTAGTTGAATTGTTTTGCGTGTCAGTCTGTGAGTGGGAGAGGTCAAGAAATCTCAGAAGCTTTAAACACTCTATATTGGATTTCAGTGAAATGTAACTATATTGGCCAGCGGATTAAAGATGGTGGCGTGAGAGGTGAGACAGAGGCTTCGTCCTAAAGCTGCATATAATATGGAAATATAATTACTACAACTACTCCTGAAAGAGAAACAGGAAAGAGGACTGTGCCAGAGTGCATACACCTGGAGAAAAGACCAGACCTCACAGAACAGGGCAATGAACTAAAACTGTGGCCCAGTCAGACATGAGCCCTTCCCCCACCCCAGCTCAGCGGCGGGAGGAAAAGAAACGGAGCAGGGAGGGAGTGAAGGCCTGAGACTGATGAATACGTAACTCTGGAGATTTACTCTGGTACCACAAACCTACATTTCATGGTGCTTGCATGGTACTCTCATGCCTATGGGGTTGGAAGGCTAAGACAGGCAGAATTCCTGTAGAGACTGAGATTCCAACCGCTTGTGGAAAGCAGGGATCCATATCCGGCTACTCTAGGACAAAAGAAGGGGGGACAGTCTGAGAGACTTCCTAACAAGGAAGCTCTTAACAAGATGGCTGCTAAAGGAGCAAGGATTGCACAAAGCTTACTGCTCAGGAGAAAGGACAGGTATCCAAAATTGTCCGGGTGCACTCTGTCTAGCAGGTAGGGAGCTTTCATGTTCTTCAGGTGCTTCAGCTCCCTGCTGGCTACACAGCTCCAAAGACCACCTCCATGATACACAACCTACTGCACCTTTCTCCCGCCAGCCCCACCTGGCTTTCAAACTGGAAAACCCTACCCTGGAGTTAGGCCAGCCACAGGGAAGATCTGTCTACAGCAACTACAAACGCAAAGCACAGAGGCGTATACCTATGTGCTCGGCCCACTGGTTCAGGCAGTGGAGTCAGGCATAGCAGCCGGGAAGCAGGAAACAGCTCTTTCCTCCCCCCAGGCAACAATACCACACCCCTGCAACCCCCGACATTGCTTCAGGGATTGAGCAGCTGCAGAGAGTAGAGCTTCTGGGCACTAGAGGGTGCCATATACAAATATGAAAGGCCAAAGGAACCTGGTTGAAAGTAAAATTATTAAAACAACTCCTGAGAAAGATTTAAATGACTTCGACTGAATGAATCTTCCTGAAAGGGAGTTCTAAATAAAAATCATTAACATGCTCGTGGAGGTAGGAGATCCAATCGTTGAAGAACACAATGGTGGGTATTAAAAGCAGATTGCATATGGTGGAGGAAACAATAAATGAAACAGAAACTAGAGAAGAGGAATATAAAGAAGCTGAGGCACAGAGAGAAAAAAAGGATGTCTAAGAATGAAAGAATATTGAGAGAACTGTGTGACCAATCCAAACGGAACAATATTCGCATTATAGGCATACCAAAAGAAGAAGAGAGAGAAAAGGGGATTGAAAGTGTCTTTTAGGGGGTAATTGCTGGAAACTTCGCCAATCTAGGGAAGGAGATAGTCTCTCAGGCCATGGAGATGCACAGATTTCCCAACACAAGGGACCCAAGGAAGACAACACCAAGGCATACAGTAATTAAAATGGCAAAGATCAAGGATAAGGACAGACTAATAAAAGCAGCCAGAGAGAGAAATAAGGTCACATACAAAGGAAAGCCCATCAGGCTATCAACAGACTTCTCAGCAGAAACCTTACAGGCCAGAAGGGAGTGTCACGATGTATTTAATGCAATAAAGCAGAAGGGCCTTGAACCAAGATCACTTTATCTGGCAAGGTTATCATTTAAATTTGAAGGAGGTATTAAACAATTTCCAGATAAGCAAACCATCTCCACAGTGAATTTGGAGGGAGTGCTATAGATGGAAGGGTTCCTAAGTTTTAATAGCTGTCACCAGCAGTAATAAAACCGTAGTAAAGACAGTAGAACAGCTAATTACTAAGCAAATGCAAAATTAAATTAACTATCCCCAAAGTCAATAAACGGATAGACAAAGAGTGCAGAATGTGATACCTAATATATAAAGAATTGAGGAGGAAAAAAAGGAGAAAAAAAAGAACCTTTAGATTGTGTTTGTAATAGCATATTAAGTGAGTTAGTTAGACTCTTAGATAGTAAGGAAGTTAACGTTGAACCTTTGGTAACCATGAATATAAAGCCTGCAATGCCAAAAAGTACATACCTATCGATAATTACCCTAAATGTAAATGGACTGAATGCACCAATCAAAAGATATAGAATCACTGAAAGGATTAAAAAGCAAGATCCATCTATATGCTGCCTACAAGAGTCTCACTTTAAAACCAAAGACATACACAGACTAAAAGTGAAGGGATGGAAAAAGATATTTCATGCAACTAATAGGGAGAAAAAAGCAGGAGTTGCTGTACTAGTATCAGACAAACTAGACATCAAAACAAAGAAAGTCACAAGAGACAAAGAAAGACATTACATAAAGATAAAAGGGTCAATCCAACAAGAAGATACAACAATTATAAATATCTATGCACCCAACACAGGAGCACCTACATATGTGAAACAAACGCTGACAGAATTTAAAAGAGAAATAGAATGCAATGCATTCATTCTAGGAGATTTCAACACTCTACTCACTCAAAAGGACAGATCAACAGACAGGAACTAACTAAGGAGACAGAGGCACTGAACAATACATTAGAACAGATGGACCTAACAGACATCTACTCTATACCCAAAAGCAGCAGAATACACATTCTTCTCAAGTGCACATGTAACATTTTCAAGAATAGGTCATATACTAGGCCACAAAAAGGGCCTCTATAAATTCAAAAGGATTGAAATTGTACCAACCAGTTTCTCAGACCACAAAGGTATGAAACTAGAAATAAATTGCACAAAGAAAATGAAAAATCCCACAAACACATGGAGGCTTAATAACATGCTCCTAAATAATCAATGGATCAATTACCAAGTCAAAACAGAGATCAAGCAATATATGGAGACAAATGACAACAATAATTCAACAGCACAAAATCTGTGGGACACAGCAAAGGCCATGCTAATAGTAAAGTATATTGCAATACAGGCCTACGTCAGAAAAGAAGAACAATCCCATATGAGCATTCTAAACTCACAATTAATGAAACTAGAAAAAGAAGAACAAATGAGGCTCAAAGTCTAGAAAGAGGGATGTAATTAAGATTAGAACAGAAAAAAATAAAATCGAGAAAAATAAAACAATAGAAAGAACCAGAGAAAGCAAGAGCTGGTTCTTTGAGAAAATGAACAAAATAGATAACCCCTAGCCAGACTTATCAACAAAACAAGAGAGTCCACACACATAAACAGAATCAGAAATGAGAAAGGAAAAATCACTATGGATACCACAAAAATACAAAGAGTTATTAGAGAATATTATGAAAAATTATATGCTAACAAACTGGATCACCTAGAAGAAATGGACAACTTTGTAGGAAAATACAACCTTCCAAGGCTGACCCAGAAAGAAACACAAAATCTAAACAGACCAATTACCAGCAAGGACTCTGAAATGGTAATCAAAAACCAACCAAAGAAGAAAACACGTGGACTAGATGGTTTCACAACTGAATTTTATCAAACATTTAGTGAAGACAATACCCATCCTCATTAAAGTTTTCCAAAGAGTAGAAGAAGAGGGAATACTTCCAAACTCATCTAAGAAGCTAGCATCACTCTAATACAAAAACTAGGCAAAGACACCACAAAAAAAAAAAAAAAATGACAGACCAATATCCGTGAGGAACATAGATGCAAAAATACTCAACAAAATATTAGCAAACACAATTCAAAAATACATCAAAAAGATCATCCATCATGATCAAGTAGGATTTATTCCAGGGATACAAGGATCGTACAACATTCGAAAATCCATCAACATCATCCACCATATCAATAAAAACAAGGACAAAAACCACATGATCATCTCCATAGATGCTGACAAAGCATTTGACAAAATTCAACATCCATTCATGATAAAAACTCTCAACAAAATGGGTATAGAGGGCAAGTACCTCAACATAATAAAGGCCATATATGACAAACCCACAGCCAACATTATACTTAACAGTGAGAAGCTGAAAGCTTTTCCTTTAAGATCGGGAACAAGACAAGGATGCCCACTCTCCCCACTTCTATTCAACATAGTTGTAGAGGTCCTAGCCACAGTAATCAGACAACACAAAGAAATAAAAGGCATCCAGATTGGCAGGGAAGAAGTTAAACTGTCCCTGTTTGCAGATGACATGGTATTGTACACAAAAACCCTAAAGAATCCACTTCCAAATGACTAAATCTAATATCTGAATTCACCAAAGTTGCAGGATACAAAATTAATAAACAGAAATCTGTTGCATTCCTGTACACTAATGGTGAACTAGCAGAAAGATAAATCAGGAAAACAATTCCATTCACAATTGCATCAAAAAGAATAAAATACCTTGGAATAAATCTAACAAGGAAGTGAAAACATACTCTGAAAACTACATGGCATTTATGAGAGAAATTAAAGAAGATAGCAATAAATGGAAGCACATCCCATGTTCATGGAAGGAAGAACTAATATTGTGAAAATAGCCATCCTGCCTAAAGCAATCTATAGATTCAATGCAATCCCTATCAGAATACCAACACCATTCTTCAATGAACTAGAGCAAATAGTTCTAAAATTTATATGGAACCACAAAAGAGCCCGAATAGCCAAAGCAATCCTGAAAAGGAAGAATAAAGTGGGGAGAACTATGCTCCCTGACTTCAAGCTCTACTACAAAGCCACAGTAATCAAGACAATTTGGTGCTGGCACAAGGACAGACCCACAGACCAATGGAACAGACTAGAGAGCCCAGATATAAACCCAAGCATATATGCTCAATTAATATACGATAAAGTTGCCATGGATATACAATGGGGAAATTACAGCCTCTTCAACAACTGGTGTTAGCAAAACTGGACAGCTACATGTAAGAGAATGAAACTGGATTATTGTCTAACCCCGTACACAAAAGTAAACTCAAAATGGATCAAAGACCTGAATGTAAGTCATGAAACCATAAAACTCTTAGAAAAAAAAACACTGCCAAAATTCTCTTGGACATAAATTCTCTTGGACAAAGCAAGTTCTTCATGAACATATGTCCCTGGGCAAGGGAAACAAAAGCACAAATGAACAAGTGGGACTACATCAAACTAAAAAGCTTCTGTACAGCAAAGGACATATGCACCCCTTTGTTTATTGCAGCACTATTTACAATAGCCAAGAAATGGAAGCAACCTAAGTGTCCATCAGTAGATGAATGGATAAAGAAGAAGTGGTACATGTACACAACGGAGTATTATTCAGCCATAAGAAGAAAATAAATCCTACAACTTGCAACAACATGGATGGAGCTAGAGGGTATTATGCTCAGTGAAATAAGCCAGGTGGAGAAAGACAAGTATCAAATGATTTCACTCATCTGTGGAATATAAGAACAAAGAAAAAACTGAAGGAACAAAACAGCAGCAGACTCACAGAACCCATGAATGGACTAACAGTTACCAAAGTTAAAGGGACTGGGGAAGATGGGTGGGAAGGGAGGGATAAGGGGGAAAAGGGAGTATTACGATTAGCACACATAATGTAGTGGGGTGGGGGGATACGGGGATGGCAGTATAACACAGAGAAGGCAAGTAGTGATTCTATAGCATCTTACTATGCTGATGGACAGTGACTGTAATGGGGTATGTGTTGGGGACTTGATAATAGGGGGAGTCTAGTAACCATATGTTGCTCATGTAATAGTACATTAATAATACCAAAAAAAAAAGATATATGCACTCCTATGGTTACTGCTACATTATTTACAACAGCCAAGATATGGAGGCAACCAATGTGTCTGTCAATAGATGAATGGGTAAAGATGTGGTACGTATACCCAATGGAATATTATTTAACCATAAAAAGAAAAATCCTACCATTTGCAACAACATGGTTGGATCTAGAAGGTATTATGCTCAGTGAAATAAGCCAGGCAGAGAAAGACAAATACCATATGATTTCACTTATTTGTGGACTCTAAAAATTAAACAAAACTAAATGAACAAAATAGCAGTAGACTCATAGACACTGAGAAGTGATTGGTGGTTACCACGGGGGAGAGATTGGGGTGAGTGGGTAGGATGGTTGAGGGGAATAAAGAGACACAACCATCTTAATCATAATATAAATTGGTCCCAGGGATGATAGTACAGCATGGAGAATATAACCAATGGCTCTGTAGCATCTTTCTATGTTGACAGATAGTAACTGCACTAGTCTAGTTGGGGTGAGCATTGAATAATGTGTGTAACTGTTGAATCACTGTTTCATATACTTGAAACCAACATAATATTGTATATCAACATTACATCCATAAAAAATAAAATAAAATACACAACCGCATGCCTTAGCCTTTGTTTTTATTATGGAAGTCCTGGATGATGCACACTGATGCTTTCTGTGCACATTTGTAATCAGCATTCAGACTCCCTTCAGAAACATTTGTTGCTTAAATTCTATCTAAATGACTTGATTTTTGAGGAAAATAAAGAATAGTGAGGGAAACTGAGCTAGTTTTGTAGAGTTAAACAAAAAAGCTCAATTTAATAGATATTAAATTCAGAAGCACAATTTAGTATAAAGAAATAGTCCCCTCCGCCCACAACACAACCAAATCTGAGAACATTTAAGGAATTTTTCTAAGAGGACACGATAATTTTATTCATTTTAAATTTTG
>JAQQAC010012238.1:0-12695 GCA_029783875.1 Phataginus tricuspis | reverse complement strand
CAAAATGTACGTCACCCAGCATTCTGTGATTTCACATATGTATGTACTTCCAGGCCATGTGCCCACATAGGAATATTCTCATGACCATCAACTCCTACAGACCTCACACACTTATTCTAGTTTTCTCATGCCTGAAATTTGTCAGGAAGAGTAATCCCTTGGTTGCGTCAGGATATTCTTTGTATTGAGCCTCTTGAGATAACTCAGCCCCAGGTCTGGGAGGAACAGGAAGCTTCCTCCTGCTCTACCCATGACTCCTTTCCTCTCTGTGGGATTCAGCAGAGTAAATCCTCTCTGTCTTCAGGACCCATGGGAATGACAAACATCCAGAAAATTTACTACAGGCGTGTCCAGATGAAAAGAGGTGTGGCTGTCTCGTGGGATAGGGAGGAAGTGTTGGAGCCCGCCTCAAAGAAGACCAAAATAGAGGAATTTGCTTTTTGTGAAGAGGCCCAAGAAACATTCAGCCACTTGTTTACACGGGAACACCAAAGTGACGAGGAGTCCAGCTGGAATAGCACATCCCTGTATGAGAGTGAGCAGACTGGCAGTGCAGTGGAGCCTCCAGCCCAGGGCTTCAGGGCCAAGATACTTAAGTGGCTGCTGGCCTTGGCCAGTGGCTTCAGGTTCCTGGGCTGCTGCCGGGTTTTCCGCAGCTTGGAGGTCACGCAGGAACATGTGGAGCATGCATGCTGTGAGTGTTCCACCTGCCAGCGTGTCTTTTCTTGGATGAATAGCCACAATGTGGAAGAAGAGGATGAGAGGGAGGAGGAGGAGAAGGAGGAGGTGAGGAGGAGGTGGGTGGAGGAGGTAGAGCTGGAGGGGGAGGAGGAGGTGGAAATTTACTACAGGCGTGTCCAGATGAAAAGAGGTGTGGCTGTCTCATGGGATAGGGCGGAAGTCTTGGAGCCCGCCTCAAAGAAAACCAAAATAGAAGAATTTACTTTTTCTGAAGAGGCCCAGAAAACATTCAGTGCTTTGTCTACACAGGAACTCCTGACTGACAGGGAGTCCAGCTTGGATAGGAAAGCCCTGCAGGAGGAGGGCTCCAGGGCCAAGGCGCCTGAGTGGCTGGTGGCCCCGGACAACGGCTTCAGGTGCCTGGGCTGCTGCCGGGTTTTCCCCAGCTTGGAGACCCTGCAGGATCACGTGGCACATGCCTACAGGGAGGGCTTCAGCTGCCAGCGTTTCCATCGTGTCTTTTCTTGGTTGAAGAGCAAGCATGAGGAAGAAGAGGATGAGAGGGGGCAGGAGGAGGTGAGGAGGAGGTGGAGGTGGAGGAGGAGGTGGAGGAGGAGATGGAGGTGGAGGAGGAGGAGGAGGAGGAGAAGGTGGAGGTGGAGGAGGAGGTGAGGAGGAGGTGAAAGTGGAGGAGGAGGAGGAGGAGGAGATGGAGGTGGGGGAGGATCAAGGCAAGACCATTCTGATGGTAGACCAAAAAGCCCTTTGGCGGGAAGACATCCTCCTGCAAGTACGCAGACTTTTTCAGGCCAGACTCTACTGAGGGCCTGCATCTCTTAGCAGCCATGATAGCCACTTTGTTTAAATGTATCCACCACCTTCCCTACCACCACGCAGGAACAGGAGTAGGGTGCCCCTTCTAATAGTTTCTACTGCTCTCCCGAATAGGAGGGACAGATAGGCAGATCACAGCCTGCAGAAGACCAAGACTTCCTCATGCAAACCAAAGAACAAAAACACCAGTCTAGCATCTCTACCACTGCAGCTGAGAACAG
Source organism: Phataginus tricuspis (assembly GCA_029783875.1). Classification (NCBI taxonomy): domain Eukaryota; kingdom Metazoa; phylum Chordata; class Mammalia; order Pholidota; family Manidae; genus Phataginus; species Phataginus tricuspis. Next base: position 10,959 of record JAQQAC010012238.1, on the reverse strand, counting down.
GAAACTCGCTGGAAGTGGAAACTGCTGTGGGCCAGTTGCAGAATAGGTGAGGGCCCCAGGGGTAAAAGCACATCTCAAGGATACTTGGGATTTAGTATCAAAGGCCAGGGGATTCACAAGGCTCAGGATGAGGCAGAGCTAGGCCTTCTGTCCTTGAAGGGCTGGTTCTACCCTTTTCCTGGGTGTGAGTGGGGTCTCAAACTCCATTATGTGATTCTGATACCTTAGAGGAGACTGCTTAGCAGTTGCAAACAGTTGAAAGAAACAAACCATGTAATCCTTTTTTTTTCCCCTAGGAAAAGTATCCCTAGGTATATACTAAGATGTAGTAGTTCAGGCTGCTTCCTTAAAGTGTCAAGTGTGACTGGGGAAGGAGGAAAGAAAAGGGGACGCTTTTGTTGTGGACCATTTCTCAGTTTAACATGTTGCTTCCTGGAGGGATCCCCCATATGCTCTTATGATGGTTCACTGTCCTCACATTTTATTCTTACTATTATAGCATCAAGTGTCTTGTTCTCTTAGTGGCCAGCAGAGGTGTTAAATATAGACAAAGCTGAAGAGGCATTGTAAGTCAATAAAGAGAGTGTGGCTTTTTAGTTAGTGGGACAAATGAAGGGCTTCTCCTCCATGTTCCAAATATTACAGTTTGAATGGAACCTGGAAATGGTCCTCAGCTTTCTAAATCATGCAGGAAATCCTGAGAGTGGCTGAACACCTGTCACTGAAATAAGAGCTGCCTTTCTCATTGAATGGATCTTCTCTGTTCTGGTCATTTCAGAGCAATGTAGACATAGCGGCCTAAAGATTTCAAATGATGGCATCTGATACAGCCCTGAAGTCCGTCGAGGCCACAGTAATTCTCATGAACACCACAGCCACAGGCAGGGCTGGCTTGAAGGCAGATGTGCCTGAGCCTCTGGAGCTGTTTCCTGTTGCCCTGGGAACATGTGGTGGCCGGCAGAGTCCACGGAATGCTGGGAATGCTACACATGCAGGACACCTGTGGAAAGAAGTTCCTGCTCCGGCTCATCCCTCTCATGGAGGCAGGGGCCACTGAAAACCCATGCATGATTGTGCAGAGAGAGGACAGTACAGGTGGAGAGATGGCAGTGCTGTCAGAAGCATATCCCATCCCTAGTATCAGCAGTGGGGCAGAAGATTGATGGCGACTTGGCAGGAATTTAGGGGAGGAGGTCGCTCAATTGAAAGAGGGTTCAAAAGGATCTTTAAATTTCTTTTCCTGGAGAGAGGATTAAAGATGGCAGCCTGAGAGGTGAGACAGAGGCTTCCTCCTAAAACAGCATATAATATGAAAATATGACTAATACAGCTACTCTTGAAAGAGCAACAGGAAAGAGGACTGCAACAAACTGCATACACCTGGACACAAGAGTGGACCTCACGGAAAAGGGTAACGTACTAAAGCTGAGGTCCTGTGGGATCCAAGCCCTTCCCTCACTCCAGCTCACCTGCAGGAGGAAGAGGAACAGAGCAGGGAGGGAGTGGATATGTAGGATGGCTGAATACCTAACTTTGGAGATCTTCTCTGGGAGCACAAACCTACATTTTATGGTGCTTGCATGATACTCTCATAATTAGGGGGTTGGAAAGCTAAGACAGGCAGAATTCCTGGAGAGACTAAGATTCCAGCTGCTTGTGGAATGCAGGGATCCATATCCAGCTGCTCTGGGACAAAAGAAAGGTGGGCAGTCTGAGAGACTTCCTAACAAAGAAGCCCTTAGCAAGAGGGCTGCTAAAGGGGCAAGGATTGCACAGAGCTTACTGCTCAGGGGAAAGGACAGTAGGAAAATTGTCCAGGTGCACTCTGCGCAGCAGATTGGGAGCTTTCATGATCTTCAGGTGCTCCAGCTCCCTGGCTGCCTACATAGCTCCAAGAACCCCTTCTGTGACAGGGAGACTACTTTACCTTTCTCTTGGCCAGCCCCACCAGGCTTGCAAACTGGGAAACCCTACCCTGGTGTTAGCCCAGCCAGAGGGAAGATCTGTTTACAGCAAGTAAAAATGGAAAGCACAGGGGATTATACCTGTGTGCTCAGCCCACTGGTTCAGGAAGTGGAGACAGGCATAGCAGCCGGGAAGCAGGAAACAGCTCTTCGTCCCCCGAGGCACCAATATCACTCCCCTACAATCCTCGACATTGCTTCATGGGCTGAGTAGCTCCAGAGAGTAGAGCTTCTGGGCACTCAAGGGTGCCATACACAAATATGAGATGCCAAAGGAACCTGGTCCAGAGTAAAATTACTAATACAACTCCAAAGATTTAAATGATACTGACCTCATGGCTCTCCCTGAAAGGGAGTTCCAAGTAAAAAGCATTAACATGCTCATGGAGGTACGGAAAGATATTCAAGAACTCAGGAATGAATTACGGTCAGAGATCCAATCATTGAAGAGCACAATGGATGGTATTAAAAGCTGATTGGATACAGTGGAGGAGACGATGAAATAGAAACTGGAGAGGAGGAATACAAAGAAGCTGAGGCACAGAAAGAAAAAAGGATCTCTAAGCATGAAAGAATATTGAGAGAACTGTGTGACCAATCCATGCGGAACAATATTCGAATTATAGGGGTACCAGAAGAAGAAGAGAGAAAAAAAGGGATAGAAAGTATCTTTGAGGAGGCAAATGTTGAAAACTTCCTGAATCTGGGGAAGGAGATAGTCTCTCAGGCCATTGGAGGTGCACAGATCACCCAACGCAAGGGACCCAAGGACGACAACATCAAGACATATAGTAATTAAAGTGGCAAAGATCAAGGATAAGGACAGACTATTAAAAGCAGCCTGAGAGAGAAATAAGATCACATACAATGGAAAGCCCATCAGGCTATCATCAGACTTCTCAGCAGAAACCTTACAGGCCGGAAGGGAGTGGCATGATGTATTTAATGCAATGAAGCAGAAGGGCCTTGAACCAAGATTACTTTATCCAACAAGATTATCATTTAAATTTGAAGGAGGGAATAAACAATTCCCAGATAAGCAAAAGCTGAGAGAATTTACCTCCCACAAACCATCTCTACAGTGTATTTTGGAGGGACTGCTATAGGTGGAAGTGTTCCTAAGGTTTATTTAATAGCTGTCACCAGAGGTAATAAAAGCGCAGTAAAGAAAGTAGAACAGCTAATTACTAAGAAAACGCAAAATTAAATGAACTATCTCCAAACCCAAAGTCAATCAAGGGATAGACAAACAGTACAGAATATGATACCTAGTATATAAAGAATGGAGGAGGAAGAAAAAGGAGGAGGAAAAAACAAAACAAAAACCGAACCTTTAGATTGTGTTTGTAATAGCATATTAAATGAGTTAAGTTAGACTCTTAGATAGTAAGGAACTTAACCTTGAACCTTTGGTAACCATGAATCTGAAGCCTGCAATGCCAATAAGTACATACCTATCCATAATCACCCTAAATGTAAATGGACTGAATGCACCAGTCAAAAGACATAGAGTCAGTGAATGGATAAAAAAGCAAGACCCATCTATATGCTGCCTTCAAGAGACTCACTTTAAACCCAAAGACATACACAGACTAAAAGTGAAGGGATGGAGAAAGATATTTCATGCAACTAATAAGGAGAAAAAAGCAGGAGCTGTATTACTTATATCAGACAAAATAGACTTCAAAACAAAGAAAGTCACAAGAGACAAAGAAGGACATTACATAATAATTAAAGGGTTAATCCAACGAGAAGATATAACCATTATAAATATCTACGCACCCAAACAGGAGCTCCTACATATGTGAAACAAATACTAACACAATTAAAGGGGGAAATAGAATGCAATGCATTCATTCTAGGAGACTTCAACACACCACTCACTCTGAAGGACAGATTAACCAGACAGAAAATAAGTAAGGAGACAGAGGCACTGAACAACACATTCGAACAGATGGACCTAACAGACATCTACAGAACTCTACACCCAAAAGCAGCAGAATACACATTCTTCTCAAGTGCACATGGAACATTTTCAAGAATAGGTCATATACTAGGCCACAAAAAGAACCTCGGGAAATTCAGAAAGATTGAAATTGTACCAACCAGTTTCTCAGACCACAACGGAATGAAACTAGAAATGAATCACGCAAAGAAAATGAAAAAATCCCACAAACCCATGGACGCTTAATAACATGCTCCTAAATAATCAATGCATTAATGTCCAAATAAAAACAGAGATCAAGCAATATATGGAGACAAATGACAACAATAATTCAACACCACAAAACCTGTGGGATGCAATAAAGGCCATGCTAAGAGGAAAGTATATTGCAATACAGCCCTACCTCAGGAAAGAAGAACATTCCCATATGAGCAGTATAAAGTCACAATTAATGAAACTAGAAAAAGAAGAACAAATGAGACCCGAAGTCAGTAGAAGAGAGGACATAATAAAGATTAGAGAATAAATAAATAAAATCGAGAAGAATAAAACAATAGAAAGAATCAATGAAAGCAAGAGCTCATTCTTCGAGAAAATAAGCCAAATAGATAAACCCCTGGCCAGACTTATCAAGAATAAAAGTGTCTACTCACATAAACAGAATCAGAAATGAGAAAGGAAAAATCATTACGGACAGCACAGAAATACAAAGAACTATTAGAGAATACTATGAAAAATTATATGCTAACAAACTGGATAACCTAGAAGAAATGGACAACTTTCTAGAAAAATACAACCTTTCAAGGCTGACCCAGAAAGAAACAGAAAATCTCAACAGACTGATTACCAGCTATGAAATTGAACTGGTAATCAAAAACCTACCTAAGAACAAAACCCCTGGGCCCGATAGATTCACTGCTGAATTTTATCAAACATTTAGTGAAGACCTACTACCCATCCTCCTTAAGGTTTTCCAAGGAGTAGAAGAATAGGGAATACTTCCAAACTCATTCTATGAGGCAGCATCAATCTAATACCAAAATCAGGCAAAGACACCAAAAAAAAAAGAAAGAAAACTACAGACCAATATCCCTGATGAACATAGACTCAAAAATACTCAACAAAATATTAGCAAACAGAATTCAAAAGTACATCAAAAGGATCATCCTTCATGATTAAGTAGGATTTATTACAGGGATGCAAGGATGGTTCAACATTTGAAAATCCATCAACATCATCGACCACATCAACAAAAAGAAGGAAAATAACCACATGATGATCTCCATAGATGCTGAAAAAGCATTTGACAAAATTCAACATCCATTCATGATAAAAACTCTCAACAAAATGGGCATAGAGGGCAAGTACCTCAACATAATCCACCCACCCCGAACTGAGGGAACTCACCTATCCTGTCACTGAGAGAAGACCATTGCATGGCTCCCTAAGAAAAGGCACATGGTTGCAGCTCTGAAGCTGTGGTGTCTCCCCTGAGTCCTTTCAAGAACACCCAGGAGAGGAGGAGGAGGGGGGAGCAGACCAGGAGGGGCAGTTGCAAGTCAGGCACCTGAGGAATCAAACCAGAGAATAAACCTACAAGTCTGCTTCAGGGAAAAGCATTTCTTTTGTGATGCTGTTTGGGTGGAAAAGGACAGGCGTAACAGAGTAGCTCAACATTAAGCTAGAAAATTTCTGAGAGAGTTAAAATCACTGATGGTGATCTACCAAATTAATTTTTTCAGTACCTACAAGTGCAAACGTTTTCTATGAGCCATTATAAAAATGCTGTTGTCTTGAACAAGAATTTTTATAAGTAAAAGTTAAATATTCATTCTTTACAGTGTCTCTACATCTTACACAGACAAATCCTTAATTGAAGAAATCGTTTGAGCTAATTTCTGCCTTCATTGTGTATGTTTCTTGGGTTTTATATTAAAAATTATATTACCTAGGGGTTTTTAAAAGAGTGTTTATATTATTTATATTTCAGTGCCAGGTATTAAAATTTTTAAATTAGGACTATTGCTAGTTATAAGAAGTGATTTCAGAAATCTAGAAAAATTAACATATATTCTGTAGGGATTATCAATTTAATGAATTATTATTTCCTCATGCTGAAATAGATGTGCTTATTCTTATTTAACTTGTTATCTATCCTCTGTTTTTTTAAAATGTTGAAAGCATTAGTAATCATTGCAAATATGTGAGTAGGAAGTGCTTAAAATACTGCCTCAGGCACATGAAGAACATAAAATTCAACTTGAGAGAAAGATTTAGAGGAGGGCATGCACTACTTAAAAATCCAGACGTAGCTTCCCAATGTGTGTAGAAGTATGCGATGCACATTTTAGATATATAACATTTACAAGAAGGCTGAAATCATGGATAAAGAATTAGAGAGAACCCCTTTTATCTATCAGAAGGCAATTCTCTTCTGTGAGAAATTCTCAAGTTGTTTGGCACCTCTGTCCACTAAGAGGAAGCTCAAGGAACTGAGAAAAGAAATCATCAGGGAAATACTTGCTAAACTCAAGTTCAAGTTCCAGCCTTTCCCACGGGGCCTATTTATTCCCACTGTTCCATGCACAGCTCACAGATCCCAGATTTATCTAAGAATCCTCAGGGCCTTGAGGCCCCCAGGTAAAGAGCAGGGTCATATTTTCAGAGCTCAGGGATCTGGAGTCCCCTCCAGATTTGATTTGGTTTTCACAGAAACTGAGACCTGAACACTCACAGTTACAAGATAACATCTATGATGAAAAGCAGCAATGGTGGCCTCAGAGGTGGTGGGATCCCTGCTGGGGGTGAGGGACTCGGCAGATTGTTGGAGAGTAAATCTGGGACAAAACAATCTGAGATGCCTAGTGTGTAACATTCGTCTGGGGAGAAGAACCCCAACTGTATTTAAGATGGAAAAGATGGGAGTGGATTAAAGATGGCGGTGTGAGAGGTGAGAGAGAGGCCTCCTCCCAAAACCACATATAATACAAAAATATAGTTAATACATCTAATCCTTAAAAGAACAACAGGAAAGAAGGAAAGAAGGCAGTGCCAGACTGCATACACCTTGAGAAAAGAACAGACCAAAGCCATGATCTGGCAGGACCCAAACCTTTCCCCTACCCCAGCTCACTGGCAGGAGGAAGAGAAACAGAGCGGGGAGGTGGAAGCCTATGACTGCTGAACACCCAGCCTTGGAGATCTCCTCCAGGAGCATGAGCCTATATTGCATGCTGTTCTGGAGATTAGTAGGATTGGAAAGCTAAAATATGAGAAATACTTGGAGAGACAGATTCCAGCTGCTTGTGGAAAACAGGGATCCATTTCTGGCTGCTCAGGGACAAAAGAAAGGTGAGCAGTCTTGGAGACCTCCTAACAGTGAGAGGGCTGCTAAAGCGGCAAGGATTTGACAGAGCTTGCTGTATAGGAGAAAGGACAGGTGGACAAAATTGTCCAGTGCACACTGCCCAGCAGGTAGGGAACTTTTAGGAGCTTCAGGTGCTCCATTAGCCTGGCTGGCTACACAGCTACGAGGCACCCCACTATGATATGCAGCCTGCTGCAAATTCCTCCCAGTCAGCACAGGCTCGCAAAGCAGCAGCCCTGGAGTCAGACAAGCTGGAGGAAGGCTCCTCCTATAACAGCTAAAACACAAAGCATAGAGGCCTACAACTATGTGCTCAGCCCACTGGTTCTGGCAGTGGAGACTGGCACAGCAGCTGCAAAGCAGGAAACAGTTCTTTTCCAACCCCAGGCACCAGCGCCATGCCCCTGTTCCCTGCAACATTGTTCCAGAGGCTGAGCAGCTCCAGAATAGAGCTTATGGGCACTAGGGGGCGCCACATACAAATATGAAACACAAAAGGAAGCTGGTTCAAACCAAAATCCCACAAACACCAGAAAGAGGGCCAAGTGAAACTGAACTCATAAATCTTCCTGAAAGAGATTTCAAAATAAAAATCATAAACATGCTCATACAGGTACAGAAAAATATTCAAGAACTCAGTGAAGAATTTAAGACTGAGATTCAATCATTAAGGAATACAATATCTGTAATGAAATATACAATAAAATGGAAGGATTTAAAAGCAGATTAGATGTAGAGGAGATTGTACATGGAATTGAAATTAGAGAAGAGAAATACAAATAAGCTGAGGCACAGAGAGAAAAAAGGATCTCTAGGAGTGAAAAAATATTAAGAGAACTGTGTGACCAATTGAAATGGAACAATATTCGCATTATAGGGGTACCAGAAGATTAGAGAGAAAAAGGGATAGAAATGGTCTTTGAGGAGGTAATTTCTGAAAACTTCCCCCATATGGAGAAGGAGATAGTCTCTCAGGCAATGGAGGTACAAAGAACTCCAACACAAAGGACCCAAAGAAGACAAAACCAAGACATGTAATAATTAAAATGGCAAAAATCAAGGACAAGGACAGAGTAATAAAAGTAGCCAGAGAGAGTAAAAAGATCACATACAAAGGAAAACCCATCAGGATGTCATCAGACTTCTCAACAGAAACCATACAGGCCAGAAGGGAGTGGCATGATATATTTAATACAATGAAACTGAAGGTCCTTGAACCAAGAATATTCTACTCAGCAAGATTATCATTTAAATTTGAAGGAGAGATTAAACAATTTCCAGATAAGCAAAAGCTGAGAGAATTTACCTCCCACAAACCATCTCTACAGTGTATTTTGGAGGGACTACTATACATGGAAGTGTTCCTAAGGCTAAATATCTGTCACCAGAGGAAATAAAACCACAGTAAAGAAAGTAGAACAATTAATTACTAAGCAGATGCAAAATCATATCGACTAACAGAAAAGTCAGTCAAGGGCTAGACAAAGAGTACAGAATATGATATACTTAATATATAAAGAATAGAGGAGGAGTAGAACGAAAAGACATCCTACAGTATGGGAGAATATATTCATAAATAACATATCCAATAAGGGGGTGACACCCAAAATATATAAAGAGCTCATGCACCTCAACAAACAAAAAGCAAATAACCCAATTAAAAAATGGGCAGAGGAGCTGAACAGATGCTTCTCCAAAGAAGAAATGCAGATGGCCAACAGGCACATGAAAAGATGCTCCACATCACTAATCATCAGAGAAATGCAAATGAAAACCACAATGAGGTATCACTTCACACCAGTTAGGATAGCCAACATCCAAAAGACAAACAACAGATGTTGGTGTGGATGTGGGGAAAGGGGAACCCTCTTACACTGCTGGTGGGAATGTAAATTTGTTAAACCATTGTGGAAAGCAGTATGGAGGTTCCAAAAAAACTTAAAATAGAAATACCATTTGACCCAGGAATTCCACTCCTAGGAATTTACCTAAGAATGCAGCAGTGTAGTTTGAAAAAGACATATGCACCCCTATGTTTATTGCAGCACTATTTACAATAGCCAAGAAATGAAAAGAACCTAAGTATCCATCAGTAGATGAATGGATAAAGAAGAGGTGGTACATATACACAATGGAATATTATTCAGCCATAAGATGAAAACAAATCCTACCATTTGCAACAACATGGATGGAGCTAGAAAGTATTATGCTCAGTGAAATAAGCCAGGCAGAGAAAGACAAGTATCAAATGATTTCACTCATCTGTGGAGTATAAGAACAAAGCACAAACTGAAGGAACAAAACAGCAGCAGACTCATAACCCAATAATCAACTAAAAGTTATCAAAGGGAAAGGGACTGGGGAGGATGGGTGGGAAGGGAGGGATAAGGGGGGAAAGTGGCATTACAATTAGCACATGTAATGCAGAAGCAGGGGACACAGGAAAGGCAGTATTTATAGAGAAGACAAGTAATGATTCTATAGCATCTTACTATGCTAATGGACAGTGACTGTAGTGGGGTATGTGGGAGGGACTTGATAATAGTGGTCTAGTAACCATAATGTTGTTCAAATGATTTTAAATTAACGATACCAAAATTAAAAAAATAACAGAGGAGGAAGAAAAAGGAGGGGAAAAAAAGAACCTTTAGATTGTGTTTGTGATAGCATACTGAGTTAAATTAGACTGTTAGATAGTAAGGAAGTAACCTTTGATCCTTTGCTAACCACAGATCTGAAGTCTGCAATGCCAGTAAGTACATACCTATTGATAATCACCCTAAATGTAAATGGTCTGAATGCACCAATCAAAAGACATAGTCACCGAATGGATTAAAACAACAAGACCTGTTTATATGCTGCCTACTAGAGACTCACTTCAAACCCAAAGGCATACACAGAGTAAAAGTGAAGGGATGGAAAAATAGATTTCACGCAAATATAAGGAATAAAAAGCAGTCATTGCCGTACTTGTATCAGACAAAATAGACTTCAAAACAAAGAAAGGAACAAGAGACAATGACATTACATAATGATAAAGGGATCAGTTCAACCAGAAGATATAACCATTTTAAATATCTATGCACCCAATGCAGGAGCATCTACATATGTGAAACTAATACTAACACAATTAAAGGGGGAAATAGAATGCAATGCATTCATTTTAGGAGACTTCAACATACCACTCATTCCAAAGGACAGATCAACAAGACAGAAAATAAGTAAGGAGAAAGAGGCACTGAACAACACTTTAGAATGGTTGAATGTAACAGACATCTGCAGAACAATCCACCCAAAAGCAGCAGGATACACATTCTTCTCAAGTGCACATGAAACATTTTCAAGAATAGATCATATATTAGGCCACAAAAACAGCCTCAGAAAACTAAAAAAGATTGAAATTGAATGAATCAGCCTCTCAGACCACAAAGGTACAAAATTAGAAATAAATTATGCAAAGAAAATGAAAAATCCCATAAACACATGGAGGCCTAGCAACATACTCCTAAATAGTCACTGGAATTATTTCAGCTCTTCATGTTGAGTATGTTAGCTTTTTGTTTACCATAAATGATCTTCATTATAGTGAGGTATTTTCCCTCTATACCTACTTTGTTTAGATTTTTTAATTTTGAGTGTATTTTGAATTTTGTGAAATAATTTTTGGGCATCTTATGAAATAA